>JAJIZL010031982.1:15690-30755 GCA_023969395.1 Amblyomma maculatum
TAACTCTCCTCTGCGATAACTTCTGCGTGTCCTAAATCACGTTTCTGCAAGCCAGTGATTCTGGTGACGCTTGCCTTCAAGAGCCAAAATTCGACATTTGCCAGACTGTGACGTCAGCCGCTAAGCATAAATCCCCGTCACATGCAACCATCCTTCAGTAGGCTGGCTGCAGCAGAATCGGCACGATGTATAGTAATTTCATATTCGTCATAATATGCATATTCGTATTCATGCATTTACTGAGATATTTCGCTGACCCTGACACCATCTACATCTCATTGCATGGCACTTCGTCCGCCTTTAATGAGACCTTTTAGCCTGGACCGACACATCCAAATCAAGCAATACATGTCATCGCTCGCATCTGCAATAGCTTCGGTGTGTTCTAATTCCCTTCATCAGCCAATTATCGACAGTTGCAAGACTGTGACGTCAGTCTCTAAGATGCATTCATAGTAAGTGGGCTGACTGCAGCAGCATCCGCATGATGATAATTCGTTTGCTACTCTCCATACAAATACTCTGCTATCATACTATTCGTCTGGCTTTATGCCTTTGCGCCTGGACATGGACTTCAAGAAATATATGCCTTTGGACTATCCCATCGCTCTAATCTACGATAGCGTCGGCGTGTCCTACTTCAGGTTTCTGCAAGCCAGTGGTTCCTGTGACGCTTCCTTTCATCAGCTAATTATCAACAGTTGCCGGACTTTGACGTCAGTATTAATCCTCCGCGCATTCATCCAGCATTCAGCGGGTAGGCTGCAGCGGCATCGGCTCGATGTTTAATCGTTTCGTACTCGTCATGCAGTTACTCGGCCATCTCGCTGACCCTGAGGCCAGAGGCTTCGCATGGCTCGGCACTTCTTCCGTCTTTATACTTTTGCGCTTGGACCGACACTTGGAATATCAAATAGTCATTGCCTTTGCACTGCCCTATAACTCCCTTCTGCGATAGCATCGCCGAGTCCTATTTCAAGTTTCTGCAAGCCAGTGATTTCTAGCCAGTGGTCTATTTTCCACTCCAGATATTTCGATTCATTCGGTAAGCACGAACAGCTATCATCTAAGCGCTTACCATTTCTGAAGCCGTTCTGAAGTTCTCCGAGTATCTTGTTACTTTCTACCCACGCTTGCACCTTTAATTTCACCGCCTTCATTGCCAACTTGTACATTACAGATGTAATGGTAATCGGCCTGTAGGATTTTATGTCCATCCTTTCGCCTTTCCCTTTATAAATCAAATTCAATTTACTCTGCCGCCAGATGTCTGGAATTTGCTTATTCATTATGACTGTTTCCAGAGCTTTTAACGTTTCCTTACTTTTTGGACAGTGTTCATTATTCAGCTTGATCGCAATTCCATCTATTCCGGTAGATGTGTTTTTAGGAATATTTTTTCTGCCTTTTTCCAGTTTAGATTGGTCAGTTCTAAGCTGCTTTGTATTCTGCTACCTTGTGTTGCTTCCTGATTTGCAGAGATTACCCTATCGTCGCCATTGGAAACTGACCCTGGCAACGTTTAATGCTAGAACCCTAGCTAGTGAAGCTAGTTTAGCAGTGCTGTTAGAGGAACTAGAGGGCATGAAATGGGATGTCATAGGGCTTAGTGAGGTTAGGAGGCTGAATGAGGCATATACTGTATTGAAGGATGGGCATGTACTGTGTTATCGAGGTTTACCAGAGAGGCGACAACTAGGAGTAGGTTTTCTTGTCAATAAGTATATAGCGGGTAATATATATGAATTCTATAGTATTAATGAGAGGGTTGCAGGCATCGTAATTAGGCTTAATAAGCGGTATAAACTGAAGGTTGTACAGGCCTATGCACCTACAAGTAGTTATGATGACCAGGCAGTTGAAAGCTTCTATGAAGATGTAGAATCGGCAATGCGAAAAGTAAAGACGCAGTATACTGTACTAATGGGCGACTTCAATGCCAAGGTAGGGAAAAAACAGGCAGGAGACAAGGCAGTAGGTGACTATGGCGTTGGTTCTAGGAATAGCAGGGGGGAGTTACTAGTTGAGTTTGCAGAGCGCAGTAACTTACGAATCATGAATACCTTCTTCAGCAAACGGAAGAACCGGAAATGGACATGGAAAAGTCCTAACGGAGAGACTAAAAATGAAATAGACTTCATAATGTGTTCAACCCCCGCCATTGTGCAGGACGTAGAGGTAATCGGGAAAGTGCGATGCAGTGACCACAGGATGGTGAGGTCCCGAATTAGCCTAAATCTGAAGAAGGAACGCAATAGATTAGTAAGAAAGAAACCCATCAACGAATTAGCGGTGAGGGGGAGGGCAGAAGAGTTCAGGATCTCGCTACAGAATAGGTATTCAGCTCTAACTGAGGATGGCGACATTACCCTAGAGGCAAGGAAAAATAATTTCAGAGATATCATTACTGAGTGCGCGGTAGAAGTAGGCGGTAGGATAGTTAGAGAGGATACCGGTAAGCTGTCTAAGGAGACGAAAGATTTGATTAAGAAACGCCAGAGTATGAAAGCTTCCAATCCAACAGACCAGATCGAATTGGCCGAGATATCAAAGCTAATCAATAAGCGCAAGGTGGCCGATATAAGGAAGTATAACATGGAGAAAATTGAGCATGCTGTAAAGAACGGGGGAAGCCTTAAAGCGGTAAAGAAGAAATTGGGCATAGGCAAAAACCAGATGTATGCGATAAGGGACAAGGCGGGCAACGTCATCACTAATATGGACAAGATAGTCAAAGTAGCCGAGGAGTTCTATACAGATCTCTACAGCAGCCAAAGTAGTCAGGACCGTAATGAGATTGGCGGTAGGGAAAAACAGTCAGACGTTCCACCAGTGACGAAAGACGAGGTCAAGAAAGCATTAGAAACTATGAAAAGGGGGAAATCAGCTGGAGAAGATCAGATAACTACAGATTTGCTGAAGGACGGGGGGGATATCGTGCTAGAAAAACTGGCCACCCTGTATACGCAGTGCCTGGTGTCATCGACGGTACCGGAACCATGGAAGAATGCAAACATTATCCTCATTCACAAGAAAGGGGACTCTAAGGACCTTAAAAATTACAGACCAATCAGCTTACTGTCTGTTACGTATAAGGTATTTACTAAGGTAATCGCTAATAGAATCAGGACAACCTTAGACTGCAATCAATCAAAGGATCAAGCAGGGTTTCGGAAACGGTACTCTACTATCGATCATATCCATACCATCAACCAGGTGATAGAAAAATGCTCGGAATATAACCAGCCCTTATACATAGCATTCATTGATTACGAAAAAGCATTTGACTCAGTTGAAACCTCGGCGGTGATGCAGGCATTGCGAAATCAGGGGGTAGACGAGCCGTACGTGAAAGTGCTGGAAGATATATATAGTGGCTGCACAGCAACCATAGTTCTGCATAAAGAAAGTAACAAAATTCCCATAAAGAAAGGTGTTAGGCAAGGAGACACAATCTCCCCAGTACTATTCACAGCTTGTTTAGAGGAAGTATTCAGAGACTTGGAATGGGAGCAGTTAGGGATAAGGGTAGATGGAGAATACCTCAGTAATCTGCGATTTGCTGATGACATTGCCTTGCTAAGCAACTCGGGGGATGAACTGCAAATAATGATTGATGACCTAGACAGAAAAAGTAGAAAGGTAGGCTTGAAAATCAATATGCAGAAGACTAAGGTAATGTTCAACAGCCTCGGGAAGGAACAGCAGTTTACATTAGGTAGCGAAGTACTGGAAGTAGTAGGCGAATATGTCTACTTAGGACAGGTAGTAACCGCAGATCCGGACCATGAAAAGGAAATAACAAGAAGAATAAGATTGGGATGGTGCGCATTTGGCAAGCACTCGCAGATTATGACTAGCAGCTTACCGGTATCGCTCAAGAGGAAAGTATACAACAGTTGCATCTTGCCTGTACTCACCTATGGGGCTGAAACGTGGAGGCTAACCAAGAGAGTTCTACTTAAGTTGAGGACAACCCAGAGGGCTATGGAACGAAAAATGGTAGGGGTAACATTAAGAGATAGAAAGCGTGCAGAGTGGGTCAGAGAAATAACTCAAGTTACCGACATTCTAGTGGAAATTAAGAAGAAGAAATGGACATGGGCAGGACATGTAGGGCGAAGAGAGGATAACCGATGGTCGCTGAGGGTAACAAACTGGATTCCAAGGGAAGGAAAGCGTAGCAGGGGGCGGCAGAAAGTTAGGTGGGCGGATGAGATTAAGAAGTTCGCAGGGGTCAAGTGGATGCAGCTAGCACAGAACCGGGTTAAGTGGAGAAATATGGGAGAGGCCTTCGCCCTGCAGTGGGTATAATCAGGCTGATGATGATGATGATGACCCTATCGTCGCTGTTAAAAGACTGGGCTATAACTGATGTAATGTAGTTCACTTCGTTGTCTCCCTTTAAACAATTTCCCTCGTTATCTTGAATCCAATCCTGCTTTCTTTGATTCTTCTTCCCTAGCCAGCTTTTTATGGTTCTAGAACTTTCTTGCTCCGTCTCTAGAGGCATCGTGTATGTCAGCCATCCAGCGATAAGTGGACTGCCTTATTTTACTTTGGACGAAGGCCTGTACCTCAAGTTTCTTTTGTCGATATCATTCCCATTTTTGGTCGATTTCATACTGAGATACTTGTGCTTTCTTTGACACACGGTGTTTCCTTGAAGCATCCCGTCGTTTTTCAATAGCTTCCCTGATTTCTTTATTCCACCAGCTCCATGGCTTCCTCTTTTCATTCCAGTGGTTTGCTACTTTAACCTCCTGAATTTTCCTCCTTATGAGTAGTTCTACCTGTTCAAAATCCCAGTCTTCCATGGGACTTTTCTCTATTGCTTCCTCTATTTCTGCTGCTATCTGCGCTATTTGATCGTCGTTTAATTTTGCGTTAACTTTTCGTCTAAGTTTCATTTCTCTTTTCATCAAGGGCCCCATCTGCAGACTAACACGTTTATGATCACTTCCCAGATTACACTCCCCTTCTTAGTCTATTTCCATTTTTGTGGTCTTGCTATAAATTTCCTGCGACATTATACAGTATTGAATCGTCGTCTGCCTGTTGCGGAATTCCCACGTGATTTGGCCTTCACCCCCCCCCCCATTTTGTTTCTCTATTTACTATAACTAGATCGTGCCGCTCACAGAAATCCAGCATTAGCTTGCCGTTACAATGGGTGTGTCCATCCAGATCGTCGATGTGGCCGTTCATGTCCCCCAGCAGAATAATATTGGCCCCGTCTCCAAACTGGCTTATATCGTCACTGAGACATTCAATAAGATCCTTGTTTTCTTGCCTGCATTGGTGTCCTGTTCCTAAATAAACTACCCTAGCCATGTCCTTTCGCCGCCAATTGTTCCTGATACCCAGGTATGTTCTTTACAATATGATTTAATTCTTTGCCAGTTTGTTCCCTAGTGTATCAACATACCTACCCCTCCATCCTTTTTTTCAGTTCTTGTACTGTTGCACCCTTCCCAGACGTAGCCTTCTAAAAACGGCGGATCTTCTAGATCCCTGAGATGAGTCGCGCAAAGAGGGTACACACCTTTTTTGTCATCCTTGAACTGCTGTTCTATCTCTAGCCATTTCGCTCTTTTTCTACATGCTTGCATGTTCTGTTAAAATGAATGCCATCTCGCTGAAAAGCCCTACCAAAACCTGCTTTATGCACCTCCCTGTTTACCTCAAGCACATCGAAACGCTTCTCTATGCTTAACTTTTTTAATGTCCTGATTAACCGTCACCACGTCCTTTTCCAGCTTTTCGTTCAATCCTAGTACTTCCAGTACTGTGCATACAACTATCTGCGCTTGCTGTGCTATCTCCCTGATATCGTCAACTCCCTTAGCTAAACTTTCCACGACTGCTGCAGCGTCAGAATTTAGGACATCGTTTAGCCCCGCGGCTACAATCACTATACTGCGCTCTGTGAAAATTTTCAACAGCCTATATTTACTCTCTTTCAGCACTGCCCTCATTGTGCTCCCTGGGCAGGCTCCAACTAACACTCGCTCATCACCCGTTACATGTTCCACGATATCTCGCTTGCACCTGCTCATGTTAGAATCTCCGGCGTTAAGCACCTGTACCTTCTCTCTCCCTCTCCCAACTGTTGGCTCCTGCTTTCGGTTATCTGGGTCCTCTCTGTTATTTTCATTCTTCCTTACGTCTTCCTTTTTTTCCGGCTTCTTAGCAGCTGCTTCTAAATAACTCTGTCGGTTCGGATCCGCCTGACCTACTTTGCTTATGCCTTCCATGCCAGTGCTGGTCCCAGCCACGTTGTCCGCACTGGAATGTTCCTCCTCGTTGTTTCCAAGGACAAAATCCGCTTGACCTACTTTGCTTACGCCTTCCATGCCAGTGCTGGTCCCAGCCACGTGGCCGGCACTGGAATGTTCTTCCTCGCTGGTTCCAAGAATAAAGTCGGCCTTTTTTTTCCATTTGAGGAAGCTGTTCAAGCAGTTTCTGATTTTCCGCCCTTAAAAAACGTACTTCATTTTCTAAATCATCCACACGAGACACTAAACTGCCCCTTGTTTGATCACATCTATCTAGGCGCGCGCTCAGTACGCAACACCGACAAAAAGAGACCTCGAACCAGAGCGCGCAGCGCTACTCCTTACCGCTGGTATGTGGGGACGCGTTGATAGCAGCAGGGGCGCCAGGGCAGTCTAGGGAGAAAGCGCACGCGTTGCGCAGTTTTTTGCACACAACATGCCTTGAATAGCCAAATAGTGTCTGTAATAACGCAGCATGATGGCTATAACGCCGGTATTTATAGAGGTTACGACGCTCGCTGCGTCCGACACATGTGACGCAACACCTGAGTGACGCCAGCACTGAATAAAGAATTTCACTCCCCGGCATGACTAGCTGCTGACGTTATTACAACTGGCAACGAGGTGATATACGCACCTGCGTAGGCAACGGCCGATGGCGGATGGAGCGAACAAGCAAGTAACTGAGCGGTCGGCAAGGACGGACGCAAGCGAGCGGTGCTTTCGATCAGAGTTTCAGGAGGATAAGCGCCGCCTTGACTTTCGCTCAGCATTCCAGGAGAAAGGAACGAATTAGTACGTGCTTTCTGGGCACGACGACCGCCTGCAGACACTCACAGATGCAAGCAAGCGTTCCAGAAAGCAAGCAAGCAACCATTCCAGGAAAAGGGAACGACGTAGTACGTGCTCTCGCTGCACGACTATCGTCTGCAGACACTCGCGGATACAAGCATCGCCTTGACCTTCGTTCAGCGTTTCAGGAGAACAGCATCGCCCAAAGCGGCCATAAGGAACGCCAACAGCAGTATCCGGAGAAAACGGATGAGTAGCGAACTTCTGTGCTTCTTAAAGATGCCGTCAGTGAGAAAGATATAAAAATTTGACCCAAAACGCAAAACTTCGAGTCGTACTTAGGCGCTTGGAGTATTTTGTAATGACAAATGAAATAGCCAACGAAAAGCCTCTCTAAGTGTTCTTGACAGTAATAGTCCAGGAGGCTTATGAAGTACTAAGAATTATCAGAGTACTGGCATCGCCTGGAGAGAAATTTTATGAAGAGCTGAAGGGTCTTATGAAACGGCACTACAGCCCCAAAAGTTTAGTCATAGCGGCGCGGTGCAAGTTAAATCGATGCCTGCAACAGGAGGGTGAAAGCGTCGAAGCGTTCATTGTGAAACTTAAACACTTAGCCAGGAAGTGCGTCTGTGGCTATTCTTGCAAGACGCCCTCAGAGACAGGCTGATTGCCGGCATACGGAAGGAACTTTCAAAGCGCATGCAAAATCGCCCTTGACAGAGAACTAGCGGTGCAAGACAGTGTGGTGGTGGTGAACTCTTTTATTGCGCCCAAAAACAGGGGACCAGTCAAAGGGCCGGTTGCGCTGACTTAGAGGAGGTCGGCGGGGATCCTTTGGGATGCCGCGGCCTCCACCGCGCGTTGGATAAGCCAGCGTTGGTCTGCTGGCTCGGAAGTACGCAGGAGAGACTCCCACGTCTCTGGGGTGTTTGTGTTGTCTGTGTTGTAATGTGTACAAGTCCACACCATGTGTATGAGTGTGGCCGGAGTTGAGCAGTGTTTACACATGGGGGCTATCTGATCCGGAAAGATCCTGCTGTATAAGAGGGGGTGTGGAAAGCTGCCAGTTTGTAATTTGCGCCATTGGACGGCCTCGCGTCTTGTTAGATCGCGGTGTGCGGGAGGATATGTGCACCTTTGGAGTCGGTAGTGCTGGAGTATGTCCGTGTAAGTGGTGAGTAGAGAAGCGCGTGATATATTAGTGTCAGCGGAAGCAGGGTGGCTGATCATGCTCTCGGCTCGGCAGCTGAGATCTCGAGCGAGAGTGTTTGCCTGGGCGTTTCCGCTGAGCGACTCGTGGGCTGGAGCCCAAAGAAGTAAGCGAGATGTGGAAGAGGGTGCTGTAGAACGTAGAATGTGTAACGCCTGGCAAGAGATACGGCCAGCATCGTAATTGCGAATAGCCTGTTGAGAGTCACTGATGACGACTTTGGTATTAGGGTCGGCTAGCGCTAGCGCAATGGCAACCTCCTCAGCTGCGGTGACTGTTTCTGCATTGCGAATGCTGCAGGCTGTGTACCAGCTGCGGTGAGGGGCGAGAGCTACCGCCACCATCGCTGGCCTCGATGGATGGTAAGAGGCGTCCGTATACGTGACGTCCGGACGTCCACTGAAGCGTTTCTCGAATTGACGAGCCCGATCGGCCCGTCTCTCGGCGTGGTGTTCCGGGTGCATCCGTTTGGGAATGGGAGGAATGCGGAGATTTAGGCGATATTCCGGTGTAAGTTCAGCGTAACTTGGGGCCGATCTCGGCGGGGAGATCCCAACTTGCTGCAGTACTGCTCGGCCAGCGTGTGTGAGTGAGAGCCGCTCATACTGGGCGGTGAGGGTTGCCTCGATCAGTTCGCTCACGGTATTGGAGATTCCGAGAGCCATGAGCTTATGGGTAGCTGTGGACATGGGAAGACCTAGGGCCGTCTTGTATGCTTTTCGAAGTGATGCCTCTAGCCGTTCGCTTTCGGCACGAGTGAGACGTAAGTAGGGTCCAGAGTAGGTGATGCGGGAGCAGATGAAAGCTTGAACGAGGCGCAGGAGGTTGGACTCTCGCATGCCATGATGTTTGTTGGAGATTCGCTTAAGGAGGCGTCCGATCTGTACAACCGACTGGTCGATGCGTTGGATCGTGATGTTGTTGCTGCCGTTGGCCTGTAGATGCAAGCCCAAGATCCTGATGTTGTCTGTTCGAGGAATCGGGTTTCCTTGCACCTGGAGGTTGATGTCAGGAAGTATATTTGAAGGGCGTCGTCCCGGGGATGGGATGATGATATACTCGGACTTTGTCGCCGAGCAAGTGAGGCCAACTGTACTTAGATAATCTCCAATCCGTTCGATCGCGGTCTGTAAAGTCTCTTCAATCTGGCCGTCACTGCCGCGCGTGATCCAAAGTGTGAGGTCGTCAGCATAAATGCTGTGATGCAGGTGGGGGATGTCGGCCAGTAGCTTCGGCAGGCCTATCAGTGCGACGTTAAAAAGCATCGGCGAAAGTACGGCGCCTTGCGGCGTGCCACGGTTTCCCGGAGAGATGATGGAAGGATCTCCAGTGCCGGCTTTAAGTTGCACTGTGCGGTCGGTGAGAAAGTTTCGGATGTACGCATACATGCGATGTCCAACACCGAGAGCTTGAAGTTGTTGAAGAATCGCTTCATGGAGGACGTTGTCGAATGCCTTGGCAACATCGAGGCCGACGATGACTTTCGTGTCTAGTGTACGTCTCATGACTACCTGATGATGGAGAAGAAGCATAATGTCCGGGGCCGCTAAATGAGGGCGGAAGCCGAACATTGTGTCTGGCAGAAGATGGTTGTCTTCAAGGTATCGTGAGAGTCTGGTCTGGATAACGTGTTCCATCAGCTTCCCAACGCAGGACGTGAGAGAGATGGGACGGAGGTTGGCCAAGGTTGGTGGTTTGCCCGGCTTGGGGATGAGGACTAGATTGGCGCATTTCCACTCTTGAGGGATGGTACCGCTGGCCCAACATTCTTGAAAATAGTCGGTAAGAGCATGAATGGATGCGTCGTCTAGATTCCTAAGCATTTTATTTGAAATGCGGTCAGGGCCGGCCGCCGAAGTCGTCTTGAGGCGATTGAGTTCTGCTCGGACCTCCGCAAAAGTGATTGGAGCGTCTAGACAGAGATTGTCCGCGCCCTGATAGAAGGGGAGGTTGGTTGTTGGTTCAGGGCGGATGTAAGTATTTATAAGCTCTTGTTTGAGCTCATCAGACGTGCCAGGATACTGGTGGAAGATTCGCTCGAGCTGTTGGCGTGTCTGGAGCTTGCCTCCTGCTGGGTCGAGTAAATGTCGAAGGAGGTTCCACGTCTTACGAGCGTTTGGAGTCTTGTTCATCTGGTCACATATGTTGTGCCAGCTCTGTCGAGTGAGTTCTATTGCATAGTTCTCGATATTCGTATGTGCGCGCGCCAGTCTACGCCGGACATTGCGGTCCCATTTCCGAGTGGCAAGTAGAGCTTCGAGCGACTTCTTGCGCTCCCACAGATGGGCGTAGTAGCGGTCGCAGTGTGGGATACTGTCCTCTAACTCGACGGTTTGAGTGGCGTCGGCCACTTGTTTGACAATTTCGGTTGTCCACGCCTTGATATCAGTAATAGCGGGAGGTTTGTCCTGCTGTTTCCTGTGCGTCCGGAAGGAGTCCCAGTCAATCACCTGAGCCGGCCGCGTACATTGCCTGGTGGGCTCGTGTATTACGATTTCGAGTACGAAGTGATCACTCCCAAAGTTTTCGTGAGTGTGACACCAAGTCGCTTTAACTCCGGAGGTCGTAAAGGCAAGATCCGGCGTTGTATCACGCTGTAGGCCCGTACCGTGTCTAGTGGGGTAGGACACGTCCGTGATAAGGGTCAGCTGGTGCGTATGCCAGTCATTCCAAAGGCGTCGACCTTTAGCAGAGTCATAGTGGTAGCCCCAAGAGCGGTGATGCGCATTAAAGTCACCGAGAATGAGGAGGGGTTGCCCCTGCGCCAGCTGCTGGGCTTTGAGGAAAAGCGGACCGAAAATATCCTTGTGAGCTCGGGGAGGGCTGTAGACATTAATTATAAACAGACTAGTGCAACGTTTACGCGAGGGTCGAGGTAATATTTCTAAGAAGACGTATTCTGGGAAAGTTGGATCTAAATTGTGCTGGAGGACAGTGAGATTACGTTTGACCAGAGTAGCTATTCGAGGTTTTACTCGTTCTGATAGGTATGTACTGTAACCGGCAAGTTTCGTGTTCTTGTCGCATTCCTGGAGAGCTATTAGTTCGGGGCGATCACTCGCGGCGAGGAACTGCTGGAGGACCGGACGCTTACGCGCGAACCCACGACAGTTCCACTGCCAGATGGTGGTGTTACCCGAGCTGCTCGCCATGATTAGGCTGGGATATTTGTGGGGTTTGAACGGGTGTCGGCGCAGGGGCCGCGGGTACAACGGCAGCGAGGAGTTTGCCCTGCGCTTCTATAGCTTTGCTCAGCATCTCAAATTGTTGCGTGACTTGTGAGCCGATTGTGTGGAGTGAGCGTCCGATGTGTGCTTCTAAAGCCTTGATGCGAGTTTGACTTAGGTTGCAGCTTTCCTCAACTTTGGCAAAACGCGCCTGCCAACCCTCCGCAGGTAAGTCGGTGTCGGACGTTGCTTTGCGTTTTTGTGCTGATCGGTTGGGAGGAGCGATATCCATAGGTACTGAATCATATGATCCCTGCGGATGCGCGGGAGACGGAGTGAGTGTGGCCGTCGGCTTTTCGAGAGCCTCTACTCTGAGTATAAGTTGTTGGATGACTGCCGTCAGTTCCATAATCGCTTTGTGTGTGTCTAGAGTAGTGGGAGTCCCTTCCTGCGTACTCACCGGTTCTTGACGTTCTCGTAGATCTGGTAGAGATGGTGGTAGCCCAGGTGGCTGCTGCAAAGGATGAGGAGAGTCCCCTGTCTGCTGGACGACTGCAGGTGGCCCGGGATTGGTCCGGGAGGTCCCCTGAGAACCCATCCGTGGAGCGGGAGGCTTGAGCGGTGGAAAAGAGCTCGAGCGGTCTCGGAGCTGCCGCTGCTGGCTATCGGAGCGTTGCCTGTCCCATCGGCTGGTGCGCTGGAGTGTGATCCGCTTGGCGGTCTCTTGGGTCTTGAGTTTCTCTTCCTCAGCATTTCGAATTTTCTCCCACTTCCTGCGCTTGACTTCGTAAGGAATCCTGAAGATTTCCCTGCAGCGACTATCGCCCGTGAGATGTTCTTTGCCGCACAGGCGGCAGATTGGTTTGCACGTGTGGTCGTTGGTAGGATTGGATAGTCCGCAACCTCTGCAGTTGGTAGTTGTGCTTGCACAAACATCGGCTCGATGACCGAGCTCGCCACAGCGATAGCACACCTCGTACTTCTTCTTGAATAAGTTGCATCTGTGGCGACTATTGCAAAAGTAGACCCAGGTAGGCACTTGGCGCTGAGCGAATGTGATGAGTACTGCGGTGGTGTTCCCGAGCCGCCGAAAGTCCACAATGGGTGGGTTACGGTTGTCTTGTAACTCTGCTTGGATTGTATTTCGATCCAGTCGGAGGTCGACGCCGCGAATCACACCACGGCTCGAACTATCATCTGGAGCGCAGTAGACGGATATCTCATACGCCTTGTTGTCAATGGCGATCTCTTTGAGTTGCATCACCCGTTCAGCTCTTTCAACGACTGGGGTGCAGTACGCGAAAGTATTCTGGATCAGGTTAGCTTGTATTAGGTCTTCGTGACGAACAGCGTCCCTGGTGAAGTGAGCAGCAGTGCAAATCGCTTCCAGTAGTTGGTAGGTTGTAATCTTGGAGAGTAGCAGTCCGCCCCGTGGGCGCACAATTAGCTTGAGAGCGTTGCTGGGTAAGCGAGGCTGGTTCGATGCTACAGATTTTTTGGCTAGTAAGCGTCCTCGCTGCCGAGGCGTGAGTTCAGCTTCCATCTTCGCACGTAGCCCATTGTCGATTCGGGACGCTTGGTTCGGTCCCGCTTTGTCTCCAGGGAAATCTGGCACGGCAGGCCCTGATGTTGTTCGCGCTTCCCGGAGCTTGTTTACTTTAGTCAACCAATCACTGGCTGCTAATTCTTCTCGAGAAATTGGGATGCCTTCTACGGTGACCCTCATGGCGAACTACGGCGCGCGGGCACGGTCCACGGCGCAGCCCAGCTGGCGAACGCTGCTGCGACGCAGGTGGCGAACGCCACTGCGACGCAGAGCTCCGTATTCTTCGGCGCGGCGCAGTAGGCCTAGCGAGGCATCTGGCTTGGTCACGGGGAAAAGTTGATCTAAAATGGTCAAAACTCGTTTTACGTACTTCTGGTTGGTGTCCCTGGATTCCGCTCGTCTTCAGGAAACCGGTGATATCAACGGAAGTATTGTAGGGTCTCACTGTCTAGGGCAAAAACACGAAATCAGCGGAGCTGCACCTGGCGGCAGAGGACAACGGACGAACTCCACAAGACAGTGTGCAAATGCGGCCAAGAGATCAAGACTCAGCAGAGCACATAGTGAAAGGTCGACAGCGTACCGAGCCGAGGCAAGCTAAGCCCAAGAGAAGGCAAGGCCGCATGAGCGAGAAGTTTGAATGATGTGGCAGGGGACACTCGTCGGAAGATTGTTGGTACAAAAACTCGGTTTGTCATGAATGTTCAAAAGTAGGCCACTTAAGAAAAATGTACTAGCGTGTTAGGGCAAACTCTAAAAGCACGCACTTGCTCGAATATTCCGACGAAGACTCTGAGCATGAACTGTATCATGCAGCCGTCACAATCGTGCCAGAGCAAGTGTACTAGTCCCACTTTTCGCACGTACGATGCGAGCCATGCAAAATGTCGCTTCGCACTTATAGTGGGGAACAGATGCAACTTAAAAGGCAGTGCGACGTGGCTATTCAGTACAAGGGTCAGAACATGACGCTACCTGTCATTGCTGTAAAGGAAAGCGGAAAGAGGTTACCAGCTCTATTGGCCGAAATTGGCTGGAACGTCTCAAAGTTGGCGGGCTGGAAATCAGACAGGTGTCACTCGAAGACAGTGTGTCGGTTCTAAAACTGAAGTACCATTCGAATGCAGAAGTGTCAGATGCCTTGTCAAGGTTGCCCCAGACAGTACCCGCGGAAGATGTGGCATCCGAATGCCTATCAATATTTCGATGCCTTCCGCTCACAGCTCAAGAGATTTATTTATTTATTTATGGCGCAGCTCAAGAGATTTCAAAGGCCTCAAACCGAAGCCTAACACTAAGCCGGGTGGCAGACTTCACATTAAACTGGTGGTCTCGAGGGTATGCAGATGATTTCAAATCATACTGTGTTCGCCGTGACGAGTACAGCTGAGGGGACGTGTGTTAACTATGCTACACGATGAGCACCGGAGTGCCAGCCGCGTGAAAATGCTCTAGAGAAGTTTTCTCTGGTGGCCCGGGTTAGACACGCAAATTGAACAGCACGTGCAGAGATGCCAAATCTCCCAAGCAGTTCAGCCCACCTCCTGGCCGGTTCCTCTTCACCCAAGGCCATATCCTGAGCACTGTTGGTAACGCGTCCATATGGACTTTGCACAGAAAGAAAAGAGCGTGTTCCGCGTACTCGTAGACTGGTTCTCAAAATCGATTGAAGTGTGGCCGATGTCGTCAACCTCGGCAGGAAAAACCATTGAGAAACTTGGGGGTGCGTTGGCCACTTACGACTTCCCTGGTGAACGAAAACGGGCCCCAGTTTACCTCAACTGAGTTCGCTGAATTTCTGAGCACCAACGGTGTAAGGCACGTTCGCCCCCCTGCTTATCATGCAGCGTCCAACGGGGCTGCTGAAGGAGCGATACAAACCATGAAAAAGGCCTTGCTGAAGCACGTTCTTGAAAGTGAGGTGTCCGGTAAGAAGCTGATGGAGTAAGAACAAATTGACAGGTTCCTCATGGCCTATCGTAACACACCTAGCAGTGTGATGGTCAAGTCACCCGCAGAACCTTTTTTTTAAGCGTCAGCCACGCATAAAGCTTTTTCTACAGAGGCCA
>JAJIZL010031985.1:0-17321 GCA_023969395.1 Amblyomma maculatum
TGGCACTGATTAGGCCACAAATCCTTGTAGGAGTAAAATAATTACTGTTCAGCGTCTTTCAGAACATTGAAAGGGGCTCTACTGTCAGAGATAGATGGAAAACATGCAGCCTGGTTGTTTTTGATGGTAACAGCACAGACGTCCAATTCCAGCTTCAATGCAGATACGTGCCGACGGCGACACTTAGGTTTTCAGTGTTACAAACAAAAAAATGCGGCACCACCCTTCAAGCCAGTGCCATTAGGAACATTTTAATCACCGCAAGAATCCTAAGAAGATAGTATTTTGTACCCTGTTTGCCTTGTGTTGGATCGAAACCGTGCATATATATTATGAATTGGTAGAAACGCCACAGTGCTCTTGTTTGCTTCTAGCTTACAATTAGATAAAGAAATAAAACGCTCTTGTTACCTAAGCAACCATGTGTCAATATAAGGCGTCGAAAGCACCATTCTTTATTTCAAGTCCGGCTGACGCAGCAACTCTCTCTGCCCATTGCTTGCATTGCGGCTGCTATCCGGTCTTTTCCCGCATTAATCTTGTCAGCAGACGCAAGAGCAAGGTGGAGCACAAATTATAGAAAACATGTTGCAATAATATGAAAGTGCATAATTGCGTTATCGCAGTTTCCATTGCTTTGTTACAGAAGCAAGTATGTTTTATGTTTTGCGCCGGCACTAGAGATTTTTTTCCAACCTTCGTTGTTGTCATGCTTGTTTCGATTGCGTACTGCGCATTCTGGGATAGATTTCCCGATAGACAAAAACGTTTAAATAAGGTGCAGTTCTTAGTCCAATCACCGTGTGCGCCTCGTCTCTTCGTCCTTCGGACTTTGACGAGGTGGTTTCTCAATGAAGAATATCAACCCAGACTGCTACTTTCTAGTTTTTCAATGTAGCATTTTTCCCTTCTCCAATGCATTTAACGCAAGGGAAATGTCGGGGTTAACATAAACTTTCAACAGCCTTTACTCAAAATTTTCCTTAAAATACATACCGCTAGTGTCGAATCCACGTTTTGCGCATAGTAGACACTAAGTCGAATTCGTAACGTGACCTGTTCATGGTATACCAGGTGCCTAACCAATGCCTTCCATCTACGTAACAATTATAAGCCCTTACAGTCGGCCCCAGTGAAGCCTCTCTCGCGATAACTTGGGAAACAATTGCACAAACAGTATG
Source organism: Amblyomma maculatum (assembly GCA_023969395.1). Taxonomy (NCBI): domain Eukaryota; kingdom Metazoa; phylum Arthropoda; class Arachnida; order Ixodida; family Ixodidae; genus Amblyomma; species Amblyomma maculatum. Next base: position 1,182 of record JAJIZL010031985.1, read on the forward strand.
GAAGTCAAGTATGGCTTTGTCGTCAGATATTGCATGCGCCTGCACTCGCCTCGTCCTGTAGCGGCTGCAACCGGCGCGGTCTACCAGAGGAAGACAGCGGAGCACTCCCGAGCATGGCTCTCTCATCATGTCTGCTCAAAATCGGAAGGGCACATAAGCTCTGTGTTTACAGGTAAAGCGCCACATCGTTAATGGATCCCGCCTCTGACGCCGCTTGCATAGTATATACAAGCGGAGTCACTCTGGCACTCCCTTAAATGATTAATCTCTCAACAAATGCCTGTATTATCTCCCATATACAGTCATTAGCATACAATCGTAGGCTGCCACATGCCCTCTAAGACCACCCGATATAGATATAAAGCTACGCGGACCGAAGTCATGAATGGTCTTCCCTGCGTTTGGAGTAAGTGCGTCTAACCTGGAATACAAAAGTACTTATTTTAAGCCAAGTTCCGATGTCACCACACCATCTCAAAGCCGAAGCCTCGATCGGCAGCGCCTGGCTGATCATGTGTTGTAGTTACGTGGCACAACCCGATGAGCAGTCAGTGCACTATCGTGTCAATTCCCACCTAGTCTCTGCCAGGTGTTGTGCACGTTAATTCTCGCTTTTAATGGCGACTTTGATAGGACCGACAACGTCGACGGCCTTTTTTTTTTTAGAACAGGGCCTGTAATGCTATCACATTAATAGCTCATCGGACCCATGCGAGGGGCATTTCGCGGAAAGCCAGAAGCTTCGGGTCATGTTCAAGCTGCTAATAGAAGATGATGTAGCTAAGGTCAGCAGACCTCTTTCCAAAACTTGATACTAACAGTCGCCGAGAAGTTTTCGCAATAATCAATGTCATAGGACAAGAAAAGATTTAGTAGCGACCGCCCATCTTTTGTCCAACTTTGTAGTGATGGCTGAGCGTTTATGGCGCTCGAGTGGTCAAAAGAACGTGCGCACGATTCTGGCCGCAGTGGTAGTTTTACGATGGAGACGAAAACCAAGGCACCCGTGGGTTATGTGAGGTCAGTGAACTTTTATTAATCCAAGGTGGTCTAAGTTTCCCGAGCACTTCACTGAGACATCAATCATATTTTCAGTCACATTGTGCGTTGTCGCAAACCGAATGAAACGCAGTAATAATGACAGTCTAACAGTTTCATCCTGAAATTTAGGCGAATGGTTTTAAGCCAATCGTTGTTGAAACTGATCGAAGACTTTGTTGCAATCCCCCAAAGCGTAGTGCCTACCAGGTGAGATAAAAATAATGAATATCATCCGGCCGAACGCAGCCATATGGCTAGAAGGAAGGCTGTTGAAGTAACAGCAAAATAAAAAACCTAGCCATATTTACGTATGCTCGAATACTTCGGTATGCCTTAGGTGGCTGGTCCAGGTCCGGCCCAACATTGTATTCATGTACGCATATGCGAGACAGTGTGCATGATCGTAGAAACGTTATCGAGCGTTTTTCGCTCGTCATACTTGCATGTCCGTATGATGCCAGGAAAACACGCCGTTGCACTCTACCTCAAGCTGAGGAAGAGCGACCGGGGGACCTTCGACGCGATGATTCGTGCGACGGTTAAAACTGCTCTAGGACCCCTGGCCAGAGCGTCTATAGAGCGCCTATTCCAACTTGGGATCCATTATACAATAGGGGAGCTGATTGAGAGCCACAAAACAAGTCAAATTGCTAGGCTGTCTGTACCAGCACCGGCAGGCAAGTCCTCCGAGACATTAATTTCTGGCTTCTCTTCAACAAATAAAACAGAGTGGACATTCCGGAAGTATGGAAAAACACTTTAACGGTTAAGCCGCTCTCCAAAAACATGAATTGGGAGTATATTCAGGGTAGGCGTGAAGCTAGGACAACATTTATACAAAGTAACTATGGCAGTAAGACAGGCACATATTATGTGGATGCAGCGGGATCCACCGAGGACGGCATCTGGACCATTGCTGTTGTGCATGGATGAATGCAGATGATCGGGCTATCGGTAGAACCTAACAACGTGCGAATGTTGGAGTAAGTGACGACTACACTGGCCGCCACCCACTCCGACACAGGGCACATATGTCGGACTCAAACAGTCCTCTTGAAATTACGTGCGGGGTAGGATAGCGCCACTCGCCCGCAGAATATTATTGGCACATACGAGCAATTCATTTTCGGCTACTAGTAAAAAACAGATTATATGTGTTCCCGGTCACCAGGGGGTGGATGGGAACACGACCGCTCACTCAGCAACCCGAGTGTTCCTCCCCCGGTGTTCTGCTCAATCCGTCGGTTCTACCGAGGTAACCATACAAATCCCGCTCATAACTTACGCGGAGACTACAAATCGTTTACGACTCTGCGGGACGGAACTACTGGGAGCCGTCAAAGGTCTCGACAAATCTGAGGAGTGCCATCTTAAAATGGCTCCAAACCGGGTATTTTCTAAATCCAGCCATATTAAAACACATGGACCCGACATTCACGGGTAGGTGCAAATTCGGCGGGCAGCATGCTAACCTATATCTCATGGTGCTGGCCTGCCAGGAAAATACAAATATAAAGGATACAAAACAGCCAACTAGGCAGGGCTGGGAGGCGGCCCTGTCCAGCTCAGACCTGGAGGCCCAACCCTGGTCCAGAGAGCTCGGGCAGTGGCTAATGACGTCCCGGAATACGGTCTGCCACACAGCGCCACAACCATACCCAATACCTATCTCAAATCATTTCAGTGTAAATAACTGTTTTCTGCTCCTCCTCCTCCTCTGCTCTCGCTTAGATAACCATAATTTATGTATATTTACGAACACGCTAGTGCGTTTAACGCCATGCACACTAACCGACTTGTACCCTTACCGACATATTGCTGCGAAAGGTAAACTTAACCGTAAATATTAGATCTCTCATTTTAGAGTGCTGTGCTCGATATAAAAATAAATATTAGAGTCTGGTGATCTTCCATCGCCCGAACCGAGTAGCTCACGACACGTGAGGTTTACTAATCATTTAGAGTTACGGCTTTTCCTTTTACGTTCAGAGCATATTTCATGTTTTCATACATAATTTCAATTTCTTTTCACGTGCCTTACGCATAAGATAATGCTTTCCCTTAGAAAAACATCGTTGCAAAGTACCGTTGCGCAAATCTAGTAAGCGGCGCTATTCAACGAAAAGCTAGCACAGACCGCTCAGTAGCGGGACGTACGCGCTGACAGCAGATGCGTAACAGGCAGTCATGCGTAACACGACCCATTCCCTCGGAACGCCGCCAAACAGGATCCATGATGCGATGTTAGTGTATACGTCCCCAGCATAGGACGCACGCAAGCGCCGATTCTACGGCATACAGAATCGAATACAGCCCTTTCATGATCGGTTGCTGTCGACACAAGAAGTGCCGAACTGATTGCAGCCTGTATCTCCAGAACCCCTTGGGCTTTATGTTCGCCTATTCCACGCAGAAACAGATAGGCAGATGCCGCAAACAAATGGGCACTGTACTTGCTTTACGTTTCTTTATGCTTTATTTTGTTTTTCTTCACAGCTATCTTTCTTTATTTCTTTCTTGTGCCACTTCCGCTGTTACGAGGCGGAACATTTCAATGGGTAAGCCGACACACTTTATCGTTGTCTACTTCAGGCGAGAGGAAACGTCCGCGATATAGCCAACCACACTCTCAAATGGTATGCGGAATATCATCCCACCATTTTTGTTCGGTTTTCTTTGCGTTTGCGTTTTATTTCTTCCTCTATATCCTAGTAGACGAAATCCAAATAGATGACATTGAGGATGACTCTATAAACTTCGGCCATTTTTTTTTCTTTTTCAAGCAAAGAAACTCCTTGCTGATCAGATGCCATTGTGGTTTGTTCCCAGTTAGTTTGAAGGAATTTATTGGAACTTTATTTTCTCGGCGAAAATAAACTTTATTTTATTTTCTCGACGTGGTCCTATTCATCCATGGACCCTACCATTTTGCTGCTTTTGCGAGTGTTTTCTTATTCAGAACTGGGCCTTGTCTTTGAGCTTCTACATCCACTTGCAGCTTCAATGGTTTGCACGCAATAGCGTGTACAGCTTACACCGTCAAAAATCCAGCATCGAAAGTCCAGCGGGGGTGGTCAGAAGAAATCCTGATGGAGGCCCCAGATTCAAAATAAGCTAATGAGTTTGCGGACGGTTCAAGTGCAGCCAAACTTAGCGTGGAGGTACATTCCTCTAATGAGGATACATTGAAAGTAGAAGTAATCAGTGAAAATAACCTTGCCGCCTTTGGGATTGGAGCCAAGGTACATTGCATGCCAAGGGCTGTATTACAGACCGCTCTACAATTGAGAGCGCTCTAAAACACCCGATCTTAATGGTCGCCGTCGCCATCTTAAAAAGTTGCCTCACGGGATGCTGCGATTGCGTCGCGGTCGTCGCTCAGCTACAACGGAAGTCGCTCATGTCGCCCGGATGAAGCAGTGCCAATCCCGTGGGAATGACTAACTTCCTCGCCCAGTGGGGCTTCGGCTGTCCCGTTAGGAAATGTAGCAATCCTGAAGAAGAGGGGGCACATTGCAGAAGACAGGGAGAAAGATGTGGAGACTCTCGTGCCCGTGCCGGTCTCGCAGCCGTTGACCAATTGAGTTCTTTGCCTCCTCGACCTGTGCAGTGCACCGACGTCGAACCCCCCGTCGTAAAAATATTGAACCACTTGTTTTCCTGTATAAATTAAGGCTTGTTTGTTTGTTTGTTTGTTTTGTGGGATTTAATGTCCCAAAGCGACTCAGGCTGAGAGACACCATAGTGGACTACACCGCAAAATTCTACCACCAAATGGAGGCTTGCTACATGTTTCAATATATGCCTTCTTTAAATTTCGGACGGAGGCGGGGAGAGGTCGGGAATTACCTGGTTACTACATTACAGCACAAAAATACACTAAGGATGAGGACCCGTTTCCTTATCAGAAGGCAGTACTGAAAAGCCAATAAACATAGGTAATTTTATTCTTGGTATTGAACAGAGATCAATGCAGGAGCTCGGGACAATAATTTTCAGCGAACCATAAGGATGTTTAAAAATAAAGAACAATGTTGCCCATCCACAACGATTGCTGCGGTCAAGTGTAACCTTCTATCGTTATTTCCATGAAAGTCAGGATTAAACTGTTCCGAAAATAATGACCCTGCCGTTGAAACCGCTGCCGGTAAAAGCAGTAAACAGCTCTGAGAAGAATCGCGCACCCACGTCGTTAACAGAGAGACGTTTGTGGTCCTAGGGAATCTACGTTTGTCGTGTATATCTAAAAGCCGTCGGGTTGGCTATTTAAGGTAGGCGCACCGAATTCAATTGCCGCTGCGTGAGAAATGCGAGGATTCGTTTCAGAGCGCCCCACATTAAGCGATGCCAGGTAAGAAGTCAATAACTGCAACAATCTGAAGAATGAGAAGGTAAGACCCGAGAACTGCCCGTAAACATCATTTATAGAAAACGTCATTGCGGCAGTAGCAGTGCATACCACGAAATAGAGTAGTATATAGATTTTCTTTTCCGAAGGTACTATGCAGATTACGCGGTTTACGCGTAGGTTGATGGGATGTACATTACCGATCCCGAAGTGGTCTTGCGCTATTTCCATGAATCGTTTCCTTAATGCGCCATTACGCTTACAAATTTCTTCTGCATTAAGTAGGTTTCATATCACAACTGGCAGTAGCTGGAATTGTTGTCCAGGAGAATTTTTTTTTTCGTGTTCTTGGCGAATATACACTTACTGCACAGTTAAGGAACTTTCGCAATTATTAGCTGTGAGCGGCCGACGAGGGCAAGCAACTGAAGATCGGCTACATTGAATGTGTTACAAACTTTTGGCCAGGCATTCTGAAGATAATCCGTCGAATTATTTTGTATACTGATTATCTTCGCGGTACCCATTGCTTAAACACGGAGTCAGAAAGATGGCTTTTTCCACATATACCTTATATTCTTTCAATAATTTTATTACATATGCCACCGATGAACTATACATTTTTTATTGAAGGATAAACACAGGGAAGGTATTCTTAACTAGGTGTGCAATAAGAAACAATTACATCGGACCTTTGTTTTGTTAGCCGTGTGAACATCCGTAATACATTCTTTATAAGCTAACAGGTGGTTATGAATGATCCAATGAAGGTCCACTGGGAATTTAAAAAAAATAATCACACGAGATATTACGTAAGTGCTTGTATGCCTTTATATTGTAGGAGCGCCACGCATCTTAATTTCATTGGGGTAAAAATAATTAAGTGAAGGATTAAGAAAGAAACCCAGCCAACGAAAAAAAAATTCGGTTGTATCAATTAAATGAATTCGAAGATGAAATTGCACGTTGTTTTTTTGCCCTTTCATACTGTTACAACCTTAATCCTAGGCCAGTTTGCTTTCTACCATCTTGTATTCAACATATAAAACTTATTAATATTCTATTCTGACGTGGTTTGTATTGTATTTGCGCATCAACACATTTTATTTATCATTATACTTTTTAATTTGTTTTCATCCGCAATCATATCTTTCCCGCAAGAGCTATGCCATTGACGTGGTCTCAGACGCCGGCGCTACGGGCGTCTTCAATTCCGGTCCATTTATTCGATCATGAGACTCCTTATGCTATCGTACACAATAAAACCTAACACATCTTGAAGTCACCTTTATAGGGGCGTTAAAACATCAGAGGTAACCACTGCTATGACATAGGTTCCTCCATTACCCTCCGTACAATCGCTCGAAATAATTGAAAATGGGTTAGATATCGGCGGAAGAAAAATTGTGTATGAGTTAGGAGTTAAAAAAAAAATGAAATTTGGAATGGTCATATTTTGAGCGCTTGGTTCGAATACAACTGCGGCGCCTTTTAAAGCCTTCGAGCCTGGACAATATTCAGTCTATGCTAAAGACGGAACCTTCTCAGGACCGTCTATTTCACTTAAATGGCGCATTTTAAATGTATCACGGATAACGTTAATAGCTTCACTGTGCTGTTTCACTCGCGGTTCCTTGCAAGTATACACCCTATTTCCTCCCGCATGATTACCAGTTCACTTCACTTCACTTTAATACCTTAAAGACCCTCATTAGAGCGTATTACATAAGGGGTGGGGCGCACAGAAATGAAAAACAGAATAGGTAACATATATGTGTAAGTAAGTTATACAAATACAAGATTTTCACTGCGCAAGTGCACGTGTAATTCGTTCAAGAAATAAAGATGGACATCTGATAGCAGCAAGTCCTCGGGGAAGGCCGTTCCAGTCGTTCCAGTTGCTTAAGTTGCGCCTCAAATATCTCACGCATTTTCATTAGCATGAAATCCTAGCATACCACGTATATTCACATCGGTTGTAAGCTACCGTCCGCCATATATATGTAGCGTGCTCTAATCAAGTGGTATAAAGCGGTGCAAAGTTTTAGCCATCGGTCGATGCGCTCAAACATTATTGGTTTCTTGAGAGAACGGCATATCGAGTGTTGGCCTCTTGAGAGTGCGTAATTGCTAGTAGTAGCTTAACATTTATCACGCCTTGGTGTTGTTCCTATCATTATCATTTGTCGTTTTACAAGCCCCTGTTATGAAAAAGCATCTAAGACCCCCCCCTCCCAGACCCCTCCTTCCTTTTTGTCATCACAACAGACCCCTCTAATACATTTGGCGAGCCCTAATCGAGAAGCACATACGAAATACCAGTTTTTCAAGCTTAAACAACGGCTACCTTGGTCACATTGATATTCTTGGATTTCGGAATTCAATGACAATCCACAAAGAAGCATACCGGAATATCGCTAAAGTTAACTGTTTCGTCCTTCAGTGGTAAAGGGTCGATCTCTAACCCAAAAACACTATTACTCCAATCATCGACCCTCCGAACCAGCCAGCGCTGGCTCGATTGAGATATTTTTGTCTATGCCTAGAATGAACATATCGACTGCGACTTCATCTGAGGCAATCGGAATATGCCGGAGTTAAAAGACATCCTTTCGCTCAGATCCTACACTATGTTTAGGCATTTGGTGACGCTTTCTATAGCCCGTCTAGGAGCGAGCAATTAAGAACTTCACTTCACTTCCCTCTATTACCTTAATGACCCTCATTAGAGGGTATTACATAAGGAGTGGGGCACACAGGAATTAAAAACAAAGTGGGTAACAGAAAAGTTGAAGTACGTTTGTACAAAAACATACTACATTTGCTGACTGGAAAGTAATAGCTGGAAAGTAACGAGCAACTACAATTGAAGCTGCACAGTTTTAGCTTCTACTACCCGGACTTTATTTACATTTTTTTGTTGTGGTTAGTTAATAACCTACGGATGTTTAACCGGCAAAAATGAAGCCTGTTCTGAAATTACGATCGATTCCTGGTTACATATAGTCACCAAAAAGCTTTCTAATTCTCTTTTAAACACAGCTTTTCCTCTTTTGTGACGTGACAGTAATACAGTCACCGTTTTGTGTAAAATCGGCCGACTTGTCGGCGTGGGCGTAGTAAGTGGGAAATAACGGTAATTCCATTGGCAGGTGACACAGCCGTGCACTAGATGGTCTTCGGGTTGCGTAGCGTCCGAGGCCATATGACATGCCCGAATTGGTAGCCACTACCAAATCTGTTTTTGCTTTGAGATTGGGGGTGAGATGAAAACTCAGCCCTCCACAACGCATGAATCCTCACATAGACCCGCTGCCTTAAGATCAAGCAGCATTTTCGTTCGGCTTGCCTAAAGTGGAGTTTTGTACCTGTTGAATTTGGTGGGTATTTTAAATAATATCGTAGCTGAAGATATGCCACTGAAATGTGTGGAATAATAAAGACCCGAATAAAGCGAATAAATGAGTAGCAAAGTGCTTGTTTATGAACGAGGGTCGGGAAATGGAGAAGACAAATGGTAACCGTTGACAAATTCCTGTCATGCTTTTAAAATGGGGAGGTTATTCGTCGTCCATAATTTAATCCTCCTATTCTCCTTTCTCCTTGTAAATAACAAGAACAGATTATATTCCTGATTCATGCATTCCACTGCACATATGCACCAGGTGCATAATAAAAAATGGAAATTGTTGATTTTAAAGCAAAACTTTGCTGGTGTTTATACCTTTTGCCGTCATTGGTTGCTTCGTGTTTCCAAGAAACTATGTACAAGAGAGATTCAGAACGTAATGCTTCTAAGGTGGTGGTATCTTCACCAACATCATTGGAAAGCTTGCAATGTAGGCTACAAATGGTGGCGCCATTTTCAACATGCTCCTGATTGCGGGCAAAAAACTTGCGCAAACGCAAAACAAAGTTTCGCTTACGTGCGTAGGCAAAAACCTTTTGGCGGCGACTGGGGACACCATTGCCAAACAGCTGCTTTCGCGTCGTTGTCTCTACAGTAGCGTGAACCCTTTAAGGCGATTGTTATGTTTGCTGTAGAGCTAACTGTCACAGTTTTGGGATCTGGCGTTGCTTGATTATGTGATTGCCGCGAATCAAGTCGCCCGCCTGATGTTGATGACCCTCACCAGAGACCGTTTCGGTCCGTCCCCTTTAGTGCTGGTTCTGGAGATTTGATGCGGCTTAATGTTGATCCGTCACAGTCGTTGTACTCCACCGATTAGGAGGAGGAGGAGGAGGAGGAGGAGGAGGAAGATGAGGAAGAAAGGCACGGAGGTTAACGAGTAGGAGCAACCGGCTTGCTACCCTGCACTGGTGGAAGGGGATGAGTGGATTTAAAAGTTGTGAGAGAGTGATAGTTGAAGTTAATACAGTCACTTAACAGACACGCCACATCACGTCACGTTACAGTCTTGTCATATAGTCTTTCGGTTATACCTGTGCTTCTCATAAAGCGGAGCAGTGCCTGGGAGGCCTTCGCCGCAGACGATCGCCGTGGCCAGGTACGTAAAATGTTAGTTTCACTAAATGGGCCTTCATCTAAATGCTCCAGCGAAGGGCACAGACTCTCCCTTTCCTCACTGTATATCGGGCACTCACTATGCATGTGGCCTATAGACTCATCGCATCCACAGTTTATACATGTAGGGCTGTTTGCATTGCCTATCATAAAAGAATACGAGTTGTGAATGCTACACCAACCCACAGGCGGCCCAGCAAAGGTTCTTCGCGTCGGGGTAGGCCAGGTGGAAGGCGGAGCTTCAGGTCAGGGTTCAGGGATATTAAGCGGCAGTACCGATTAGGAATATCGTTAAGAGAGGCATCGCCGTAAAGTGCAGTCAGACGGCCCTTAAAGTTCATGGGCGCGCAACCTACTGCATTCAGAAATTCAATATAGCCCGCTCTTTTAACCGAACGTCTTCACCGAATGTCATGGATAGCTCAATTATTCTTGTAAAAGTAAAGATAAGAAGATGAAGCAAGGAGCATTCCAGAGCTCAAATGTCAGTGTATTAAAAGAGGCCAAAGTGTCTGCAGTAATATGAGCAAAAGTAGTTGGCTTGAAGGCATGACGTTCTGAACCGCCCTCGCATTTTGTGCGATGCGAATGCGGGATACCATTAGGTATCTCGTCAGCTACCACAGTTTCTTCAGGAGACATTTATTGAACAATTTATAGCCGAACGGGTCGTCCATCATGCATAGGGTTATGTTTAACATCAGAGCAGGTGGCCATCCTCTTCAAAGCGCCATTTTCCTGACCCGGCCATGCAGTGAAGATATGTGGCTGCCATGCTAAGCAACAGCTCCAGATCACTGAATGACGGCTCCACTTTGCTTCTACTTGCGGCCGCAATGGACGCAACGGCGCTTCAAAGAAAGCGACCACATCTCCGCATGTTCCCCCTAAGATTGGACGACCCTGTACGAGCAGCCGCTGCGAGGGCCAGCAGAGTCGCATGTTGGCCCGCTCATCTTCACTTTAGAGGCATCCGTATGACATTTTGAGCTTGCTTATTTTTGTACGTCCCTTCAAACGAATCGCAAAATGGCTGGTCTTCTTTACCATTGAATCATACTAGGGCACGATTTGCAGCTGCTTGACAAAGTAACTCATATATGTGTTGTCATTTTATGGAATTATAAATGAAGCCCTCACCTAACATGCGCTTTCGGAGGGCAAAATCAATTGGGACCAAACACACATACGTGGTTCTAGCTTTCCTCCATGCTCACATCACGTCACTAGTGTGGCCTTCAAGTTATTCGTCGCACAGGTATACCCAAAGATCTAACCGGAGTATCTGTTTTTTAAAAATAATAAAGACAATTGTCAATATCAACAATATGCAAATGAAAACAGCAGGCCTATGAGTATACATTCCAAGCAGGACAGAGATCGGCGCTTTTATAAATGCCGCAATCTGAGGTTTGCATATCGCTTTCTTCGAATATTGCTAGCAGTGGGCTGCACGATGTAGCTGGCAAAAGTAAACAGAAAAAATATTACCAACCAAGCAGCGGTAGCAAGTTTAATTTTACACTGTTTCAAAAATCGTTTGTACAATAAAGACGTTGCGCAGTGCTTCGGAGGCGCAGCAATTTTTTGTTTCTCAAACAAGCAGCACTGTTGCGAATGGTGGGATTATAGCGGAATTGCTATTGTATAACTGCCCACAGTGCATTGTTGTCATATAACACCTACTGATTGAATTTGCAATCCTTTCTATTCTTTTTTCATTGTTTACCGTAGCCCCATTTCCACATGACGGCTGCAAATCATTCAGCTGTGTAGTTGGACTCCTGGTTGTACTTGGACAACGTTGGTATAGAAGCTACTTTCTCATTCCTTAGCGAGTACTAATGCTTCCCTAAGGTACACGTAGACCTAAGGATACTCTGGGCCGAACGTTTCTAATCGTATACAGAACTGCTGCTAGTTGGCGGCGCGGTGGACAGCACTTATCTGACGCCGCTAATGATCTTACTGTTAAAAAATTAAACAATTTATCACACCTATTTTCGCCGTTGATGAATTGCTCCGTTTATAGTATAGAGGTTCCTCCTGACGTCATTGTGAGATATTCATCGAATTAGATTGAAAAGCAGAATACTAAATCGGCGCAAGAACGCTGAGGCGCCTTTATATCACGAGCGCCCAACCAATGCATGACGTCAGCATCTGAGGGCAGCCTGTAAAGTTACTAAGCTGTTAAGCACGACTCGAGGCAAAAGGCGCTTATCTTTATTCCACAGGTGAGAAATGTCACATGGGAGGTCAAAATGCCCCGGCGAATACTTTAAGCTGATCTCATATCCGAAAACATTAAAAATCGCCAGTTGCATTGCCCTCTTCTGAAAATCGCTTTGAAGGACACTGTAGCGATTGATCTTCATTGATTTCAGTGGCTAGGAGTTCTTTGTATGCGTATGCTGCACAGCACGAATCGGTCATCGCTGTTTTTTTCTGCAGCAGAATGTACGTGCTTGAGATTGTGTGCGTTCGTGTGTCTGAGCATGCGTGCCTAAAACATGATACTTGGTCAACAACAATATATTTTTTGTTTCGAAAGGTCGACCATATCAAAGACCGCAGAAACCGTTGCGTGCTGCTACAAGCATTCGAGCAACCCGCTGTGGTGAGCGACCGCTTAGTGCTGTCCCGGCTCGCTCATGAGACTACGGGCTTGAATCCTGCCGCTTTGCTCGCATTTTTAAGCAAGCGAAGAGCTCGTGGACTGCGCAATGTCAGTGCACTTTAAAGAACCATAGGTGCTGAAAATGTTTCAAAAAATAGCCTTATTCTTTTTGGCGCATAGGACGTTACAAAAATTAAACCACGCACCAACGATGTTCCATAAAGATGTAGTCCGCTTTTATTTAACAAATTAGTCAAGACTAGTTTCGCTGCTTCGTGCATCTACAAGAATCCCAAAGCTTCATGAAAATATATAGAACAATAAGAAAATTCTCACTACACCACACTATCTGAGTACTGCTGCGAATACGTTCACGCAGCATGGCATATATCTATCTGTACGTGTTGTTCACAAAGTGGCTGTACGCGCTATAGGAAACCTTTCGAGGCAAGGGGGCGCTGGACTTGTTTCAAATTCACGAATAAAATCTGTAGCTTTAAGCCGCTTCTATGACGGTAAACGAGTGAAAACATTCCGAAAACTGAGGTTCCACATTGAGCTGATAATAATGTTAGCGTAGTTTATCCGAGTTTACGCTGTTAGGAGAAGCTCGCCCCATCTGGCGTAGACAGCGTCTGTAAGCACACGTAGCTGGCGTGGAAGGGCAGCACGGGAGCGCTATAAAATGTTGGCTCGTTTCGCTCGGCAGTTTGCTACGGCGCAGCGATACCCGCTGCAGGAGTTCATCGCAGGTTCTCTCTAAGGCGACACTAAAACGGCACCTAACGCAGCAAGGATACCGTGAGCCTACAGCAAATGATGGGAGCTTGGTAAGAGGTAATGGTGTCTTCGGCTGACGGCACTCGCGGAGTTTTCTGTGCACTCCTGCATAGCTCCCAAGATTCTTAACTGTCTCGGAGGCTATCATAAGTTCCTACAAATGGTGTGTAGAACTAGTGCTAACTAGAGACGCCAGCGCATGCTGCGAAATGTTACGATTGTGGCGGTGTTGGTTTGTCAGGCACTACAACAGTGCTCCACGATTGCCGTCAGCCGAAGACATCATACGCTATTTAAAGGTGATGACTGTGAGTACCTAGAAGGAGCCATGGTTTCTAAAAAAAAAAAACAGTCACTACATTGTATATGCTAACATGCTTCGGACTGCTTTTGATAATTCGACGTCCTATACACTATAAGCATGACTACTGTAAAAATGTCGTAACATGCCCTCGAGCCCACTCCTTATAGAAACGGAGTATTCATTTCAAACATCGGGTTATAGCCACCAAAATATTTACCTGGTGAGCGTCACGGCAGCACTTTTTGTGATTCTGAGCGCCACAGAGTAGTTAACCTACTAAAAGCACAAGTACAAGGAAAGTATCATCATGCCCTTGCTTAATATTGACTTTCCGGCACGCTTTATCATCGCTAGGGCGCAGAATGTATATAATATTCTTTACTGGTAGCAACAGAGGCATATTGCCACCACAAATACTACTCATTGGACGAAATAGCAGTCACAAAAGATATTTAAACACGGCATTACAAATCTAAAAGTTGGCATGTAAACGATACCGATGTAAAATATCTTTAACAGTGACAACTGGTTTTTTAAGAAGATATATTGCATTTTTGGTGATGGACAATGTACGCCAGGGCTTGGGCTGCATACCCTACTTCTGATAGAAAGTGCGCTTGAGAACATGATACTCCCTTTTGACTTCCTTATAGGCTTATTTGCGTTAAAGTGTAGGAAATAAATCAAGCACGGAGGAAACTCAAGAATAATATTCACAGATGCTGAGCGCCGTTCATGGAACCTCGTAGGGATGAAATGTGAAACGTTGTGTACACGGGCTTTCCCCCCGCCGTGCACCCTTTGTAGAATTATGCTCCTGGCGGTAGGGGCCACTGTCCCTCGGTCCATTAGTCAGCCACCCCTCCGCTTATGTCCTAAAATGCCTTCCGACAACGCGGTCCTCCACTCCACCATTTTCCAATCCACTTCTTAGATTTGATGCCTCCCCTCCTTTTTCCGTATTACAATCAGTTACCTAACGCGGCACATCACGGAGATAACGCGACTATGCCAGTAGTAATGCTTAGAAATTCTGAAGAGCTGACGGCGTACGGGCTGGACAGCACTTATCGAACTTCGCTGAATTTTAGTGGCATTCCTGCTTTTGCTTGGCTCCTACTGAGCCCCAAATTGGAGCCTCCGTTATCAGTACTAAACCACTATAGTTCACTTGCCGACTAAGCTCGTTCGTTAGGAGCACAGGCAGAAAAAATGATTTGGTGGGGATATAATTTAGGCAAAAAGCGTTGATCGAAATGTCTAGTCCTTCAATCCGGATAGATAAAAGTAAATATCTAGGTTAACCACCGAAAAACAAAATCAGTCCCCAGTTCACACACCTAAAAGGTAAACTGGCGATAAAAGCGTGGGAGCGATGACACGAAGGGAACAGTACTAAGAAGAGCGACTTGCAAAGAGCTTTGGGCAAAATACACGGGTAATTGCCTCGCGTCTTTATGCGACAGTTGGTTCCGCCAGGTCACGCCACTAACCGCCACAAAAAGTGCTTGGGCAATCCGCATCAGAAAGGAAAACAAACATACACGTTTCTACGAGAAATGACAAAGAGGCCAAAAGTAGTCAAAACTCAATTATAGAACCCTATTCAAACTTTCATTCCTCCGTTTTCCGGGCAAGCATAAGTGCATCTACTAAAACATCCCATTCCAAAATACTTCTAGCATACTATATGAACAGGCTCGCCCAAACCTCTTCGTAGTGCCTGGACAGGTGTCACTGCTAAAAGCACAGAGTTAAAAATTCAGGCCATATGCAAAAAGCACACAGTGAACCCCATTTCCCAACGCTTTCAAAAAGTTTTCTTAGATCGCTTTCTCCAGCCGGCACCCGGGGCCATTCAAGCCAGTCAGTGAACTTCTGATTGAATACTGCGCTCTGTCCATTCAAAGAAATGAAAAAAAGAAGAAAAATGTTGTTGAAAATTGCTATGTCGCATCAGCCTGAGTTCTACATTTTGTGGGCTCTCAGACCATCTGATGCTCTAGGCACACATGCCTATGCGCCGCGCGCTGCCTTGCTGTTGCGTGGTATCCGTTGAATCGCGGCGGCGAAGCTTGATAAGCGCGGAGCAAGCAGCCGCTGGGGAGATGTTTTGGAGGAACGCGGCTGTTCTAGAAAGACACGCTGCCGGCGGGCAACGTTGTTGCGACAGCTCGCAGCCCGCCAGGGTGTTCTCGGATCGCCTCGTGGGTGTGGCGCCCGTCCTCGCCCTGCAGCGGAGCCGCACCGTGCGAAACCTCGAGACGCTGCCCGTTGCGGTACCCGGCGTCAGTGGCTACTTTCCTGTTGTGTCACGCTGGTAGCTATTGTTAGCGTGAAATTTCTTTTCTCGGCTATCGGACGCGTCTTGTAAGCGGCACTGAGGGCACTAATTTCCTATTCCTTTCTCTAGAATACCTGTGTACCACCTCCTTTGTTGTTGTTTTGTCAAGGAATAAGCCGGTGTTTAATCCGCAATGTTTGTGGCGTTTTACTGGTCCGCTGAAACCATGTATGGCTCA
>JAJIZL010031986.1:3382-29284 GCA_023969395.1 Amblyomma maculatum
ATACATACATACATACATACATACATACATACATACATACATACATACAAGCGTCTTCCAAAATGTGTGTCTCAATATAACGTAATAAAATAGGAACGCTCGAATTTCGCATCAGGAAGTATTGTGATCGTCCTTAGATTTTTTTGGTGTCTATCATTTACAGGATGCATATTCCTTTTATCAGTTTTAGCCTAGGCCAGCCTCGTCCGCACCAACATTATCACCCCGTCGATACGCTGCTGCCTGTAAAAGTTTTGTCATTTTAATGCAGGGATTCTGTAGCAGTTGATTTTCAGCCATGTGGCACCTGCTGAATGCTTTACTATAAAAAAACAGCGATGATAGTGGGAACTCCCCGTTCTAGAAGATAAGCTGGACCTACTTACTCGACTAAGCATTTTCAAAGATTCAGATTCAGAGTTTACTTCGGAGATTGAGAGATTCAAATATTCGAAGTTTATTTCGAACGACACTTTCTTGTCAAGGGGGCGGCAGAAATGCAAGAGAATTGGCTGATAATGTTGCGTGATTGTAATAACTAATGTCACTAACAGTAATTGATGATTAATTTATCGAAACCATGCAGCGGCTTCAAATTTTGATCTGCCAAAAGCCATAGGAGTGCGTTCGGGGCTTTATAAATGTTAATATTTTATTACACGCGCAATTAAACGTCAAAAGCCTTGTTGACCGCGATCACAAAAGCCTGTTTAACTTCATGTATTTGACGATATGATAAATAAAAAGTGATGTCTTGGAATATTTTACAGGTCTATGGTATCAAGAAAATCCTCATCATCATCAGCCTGACGATACCCACTGCAGAGCGAAGGCCTCTCCCACATTTCTTCAATTAACCCGGTTCTGTGCTAGCTGCATTCCCTTGACCCCTGCGAACTTCTTCACCTCATCCGCCCACCTAACTTTCTTCCGCTCCCTGCTGCGCTTTCCTTCCCATGGAATCCAGTTTGTTACCCTCCAATTCATCTAACAGCACTGCTAAACTAGCTTCTCTAGCTAGGGTTCTAGGGTTAAGCGTTGCCAGGGCCAGTTTCCAATGGCGCCCTGTCCAGTGGAGTCAGTAATTCTTAGCACCCCTTCTGCGTCACAGGTCTGACCACCGCCGTGGTCAGTTCCCGCAGCCGCTGGGGACTGAGGGCCGGGGTTTTATAGGACTAATCATGGGAGGTTGCGGCCAATTACTGCACCAGGGTGGCCAACTCCTGTTCTGGTGAGGGAGTGCGTTGCCGGAGGTGTTCACCGGCATCAGGTCGCACCCCAAACCTGTTTATGCAATTCTATCGACACGTGGAGTTTTTTTTTTTTTTCCTTATCTGGTGGAGAATTGCGCGGCACCGGGATTCGAGCCCCGGTCCTCTTGCATGCGAGGGGGATGTTCTACCGCTACGCCACCGTTGCACCTCAGAAAATACTTTCATAGTTTATTCTTGCACCGCCTGACAAAGTGGTAAGAGGTTTCATACACATGGCCTACGATGGGGAACCACGCTCAGAACTCCTAGAAGGACTGATCCCCTTCAACCCTCGTGCACCAATTGTTGATGCACGCCCCTTCGGACGAAAGGGATCATACCTAATCACATTCGCCAAAGGACCAATTCCAGATTCGATCTGCTGTTGGGGAGGCGTAATGTGTGCTACCAACACAAACCCAAAGTAGAAGCCTGTGGCCACCGACGCGACGTGTGCCCCCTAGCAAATAGTGGGCGATGCCACAATTGTGGCGAACAACACACTCCATCCGATCCCCCTACTTGCGCGCCCAAGTGTATTGTTTGCGGTGGAAACCATCACACTGGCAATATCTTATGCCAGCACCGGTACGTACGACCACGAAGACCCCCGACCCTGTCAATGCAAGGACCAGCCCAGGTCTGAAAACCATTCCCGCCAGTCAACACGGGACAACAGCCACTCCGGGACGAATTCCCGTTCACCATCCAGTGAAAAAAAAGCCTAAAGTACAGAAAGGACTAACGTGGGCAGACCGAACCAAAGAAACGCCAGCCACAATCCATCCAGAGGCCCGCGAATCTGGACAAGAGGAGCTCCAGGCCCTGAGGGCGGAGGTAAGTCGACTAACCGCTCTACTCCATAACAGCCCCACCATTCCCGCTTCTCAACACCTAACCCCTGCCCCAGTGCCACCCTCACCTCCGCCGCATGCCGCAATGGAGAAGAATCAAAGCCCAGTAGAAGATAAACCTAAAGAAACCAGCTCCAGCCCCCCAGCAAAAAAGCAACGCATTACCCCCAACCCAAAAACGCAAACCGATTCCACCCCTGCCGAACAACTCGACAAACATATTCAGAAACTAGTCGAACAATTCGACAAAAAGCTTCAAACCCTTAACTCTCAATTTGAGAGCCAGTATCAAACTTTGTCAGCAAAGTTTACCGAATATGCCGCTGCCTTAGAACGGCGCATGGAAGCCCATATGGAGGCTATGTTTCAGAAACTGGCAGTCATGCAGACCACCGCACTTCATGCAGCTCCCTACCCCCACCTCAGATACTGCACGACCAGCAGAAGCCTCTGCTGTTCCCATTTTAAAACCCCCACCGCTTCAACATGGCAGGGCGGGTCCGACTTGATTCCCTGAACATTCTGACATGGAACTGCCGTGGCTTTCGCGGCAAGCGAGCACCATTTCAACTTCTTCTCCCTACCTTCCTCCCCACCCCTCAAATTCGCCTCTTACAAGAAGCCGGGACGAAATCCCACATCCCCGGCTACACTCCCATATATTCCGACTCCACAGACGCACCACGCGCTGCCACATTTATACACCTTAGTCTCACCTATATCACACACCAGGTAGCTGCAGATGCCCCATGCGTAGTTACAGAAATCATACACTCCACCCACTCTCTTCCATCCATCTACGTCGCCAACATATACCATTCACACTCATTACCCATTGCCTCGCTAGAATCTCTCCTAAAGAGTATATATAAATTGGCGGGTAAGCACCCTCTACTCATTGGGGGGACTTAACCAGTCCCCACACAGACTGGGGCTATATCAAAACCACACACAGAGGCCGCAGATTATGGACCCTTCTTCAAAACCTTAATTTTTCCGTCCACAACAACTTCAACACACCCACGAGAATTGGCAATAGTGTATGTGTCGACACCAGCCCCGACCTCGTATTCAGCCGCTGTTTAACAAAGGTGACATGGGTCAGAACTCAACATACACTACATAATTCTCGCCTCCATCCCCTTTCAACAAAAGCGCAAAGCCTACACCACACACAAACTCATCAACTGGGACCATTTCAGGGCTACCCGGCAATCACGTGAGTCAGAGCCCATCACTGACATAGAGGCATGGATGAACTCGCTCACACAGGATCTCCAGACCCACATCCGATTCACTGAGACAAAAGGGGAGATTCCTACTCTTGACAGCCGCCTCGCTCACCTCTGGGAAGCTCACCGTAGCCTCTTAGAGCGATAGAAAAGCCAAAAACTGAACAGTGACGCTAAAGAAACGTCTCTCAACACTTCAAGCACAGATCCAACAGCACTCGGAAGACCTCTGCCGCTCCAATTGAAACCAGATCTGTGACAGCATGTCTGGCAAACTATCCTCTAAAAAAGCCTGGCAGCTCCTTCGCCAACTCATAGATCCAACACAAACAAAATCTGCCACGCAACACCATGTTACTCGCCTCATTCATAAAAACATAGATGACACAGATACCCTAATCGACACCCTCAAAATCACATACACGTCTCCGGGCACTTCTACCGCTCTCCCATGTTACAACGGATGCCCGAACCCAACATTCCGAGCGGCACTTCTTGCGCTACGAACAAATTCTGCTCCAGGCGCAGATCAAATCACAAATTCCCTTCTCCGTAACTTGGACGATAATTCTATCGTGCAGATTACGGATTACTTCAACAAATGCTGGAATGAAGGCACTCTGCCCCAATCATGACGGCATACCAAAATCATCTTCATTCCCAAGCCAAACAAACCACTCACGCTACAGAACCTTCGCCCCATTTACCTGACATCATGCCGCGGAAAGCTCATCGAACATGTTATTCAAAACAGACTTGCCCGCCATATGGCTGACAACGACTTGTATCCGCACAGCATGGTCGGCTTTCGCCGCACCTGTCGGCTCAAGACGCCATGCTGCAGTTAACGAACGACATTTACAACCCCCTCACACCAGGGCACACCAAAGCAGTTCTCGCTTTAGATCTCTCCAAAGCCTTCGATCGCATCCACCACTTAGCGATCGTTAGTGCACTCTCCTCCCTCAATGTTGGCGAACGCACGTACTCATACATTAAGGCCTTCTTATCAGATCGAACAGCTGAAATCCATTTTGGCCCCCTAACCTCAGAGAAATTCACTCTCAAAAGTGTAGGCACCCCGCAGGGGTCTGTACTATCGCCTCTCCTCTTCAATATCACCTTCATACCCCTTGCTAGCAAATTGAACACCATCCCACACCTATGCCACACACTATATGCTGACGACATAACCATATGGACCACACATGGCAACGACGGAGAAATAGAGGAAGCCCTACAAACAGCAGCTACCACCACCCAAACTCACGCAAGCAGCATAGGGCTATCATGCTCTGCGGAGAAGTCAGAGCTCCTCATCATCCGTCCACGAAACTCTCCGTGTGCCCCGATTTCAGTCGCCATTGAAGACCGGCCCGTCCCTGAGGTTCCCAACCGCAGGATACTAGGACTCCACATCCAATCAAATGGAAAAAACACCACCACACTCAAGAAACTCCAGTAGATTACTGGTACCATATCGCACCTCATTAGGAGAGTAACAGTAAGGCACAGGGGAATGAAAGAACGCGACCTATGTCGCCTCGTTCAAGCCTTTGTCCTTAGTCGGGTGCTCTACACAACTCCCTACCTCTCACTTGCAAAACACGACATCAACGCTATAAATATACTCATTCGCAAAGCCTATGAGACCGCACTCAAACCACCCTGCAACACGCCTAACAAACGCCTTGCAGCCCTAGGCAATCACGCCGCAAAATAGCCCGGCTGTGCCTTTTTCATAAATTTTACCATTCATCACTAGGCAACTGTACCATCATGCCTTGTCACCGCGTATCCCATCGACTTAATCACAATAAAGTAGTATACCCGCCATCCGCAAACACCACTGCACATCTAAATGCTTTTTTCGTCCAGACAGCAAAGGACTGGAATCGCCTTCCTGCCGACGCAGTTCATCTCGCTCATCCAGCACACTTCAAAGCATTCATTGAAAGACTCGCCAATGAACTGTAACAACCCACCCCTCATGTAATACCCCACCAGGGGCATTTGAGGTATAAATAAATAGCATTTAGGAGCTCATTGAAGCCCACAAACATGCTCAATACATACGACTCACACGCACATCAACGGGTCGCCACATACTCTCTCATCTCGGAGTCAGAATACCCGCAAATGGCCCAGACCTCTTCCCTATCCCCAAGCATATCCACAAGGAGCTTATTATTAAGCCCCTTCCCCGAAATATGCATCCCCATCTCTACGAACAGCGCCGTATAGCCCGTGCTAAGGCACTCCACCGACAGTACGGCTTCGACTCCGAAACCGCATGGGAGGATGCAGCATGCACAGGCATAAGCGCCGCGGCTGCCGCAGTATACTCCTCTCTCACCCCACTTTTTAAGCTGCCACTTCTTCGAAACCTCACCCCCGAAGAAGCCGAAGAAGCTGCAATAGCTGCCGCCATAACGTATACGAAAGCAAATTACATTCTCAGCGACTCCAAAACTGCCATTCAAAATTTTGCGCGAGGCAGAGTCCATAGCCCAGCCTTTGACATTCTAAGCTCGTCTGCTGCGCAAACCTGTCCCGCCAAGTGGAGCTGATTTGGGTGCCGGCGCACTCCGGGAACCCTGGCAACTAGGCTGCCAACTTTTTAGCCCGAGGTACCATACACCGGGCACAGGAAGCCTCCGACCTGGGATTCACGAGGGAGCGCATGCACACTTTCAGCGAGCTGAGCGAGGCCTACAGAGCCACTCGGCAGCTATACCCTCCGCCTCACTCATCCCTCGACAATAGACGTGCCACTCTTTGGAGACGTCTCCAAACGCACACCTTCCCATCCCCTTAATCTCTTTCTTACTATCATCCCCTCTATCCTACACCCGCATGCACCCTCTGTCCCGAATCACGCGCTAACGCCCTTCACATCTTAACACTCTGCCCGGCGGACCCTCCCCCGCGGGGCCTGGAGCACCTTATCACCTGGGAGGACTGGGAGGCCCTGCTGCGCTCTCGGACCCGGCTGACCAGGAAACTGTCACAAGCCGGGCTACCAGCGTAATGAACCTTCGGGGCTGAACGCTTGAGTACAGTGGGGCCGTGCGGGGGCCCAGGGATCTGCGAGTCCCAAACTCCTTTGCTTAAATAAAGTTTTATCCATTCATCCATCCTTTCGTTTACCTAGGGTCATCTGTGTCCGTGCACTATCGTCTAGGGATACTGTCTTGCCTTTATCCAGCAGCTGTTCAGATATTTAGTTAAAGCTATTCAGTGTATTGAAACAGCTTTGTTTAGTTCCCCGCAAACATTAAATTTAAGACAATAAATACACACGAAGAGGATGTATTTAGACTGTCATAATAGAGCCCCTACCAGTCGAGTAGAATATATGATCGGCGAACGGCGAACGGTGGTGGTAGGAGCGCACGCTGCCCAGGCTGCGGAGCTGGTTGCGAGGGACAACGGCGACGACGACGCGAAACGCAGGAACGTGCGCCAGAGAGCTACGCTCTAAAAAAAAAAGAAAAATTATTATGCCAACGACACTTTTTTCTTATATTTCGCCTTTTCTTAGGTCCGGTGCATTTCACGCAACGGGGAGGTTAGATTAATGCACAGGTAGGACAGCGCAGAAAAACTGGAGGAAGTGGAGGGGGGACTCGACAGAAAGAAAGTGTTTTTCTGATTTGTCAAGGGGCAATCTATAATTTGGCGTGCATCACTGTCTAATTTTCATCTCCATCTCGCAACATGCGCTGGCATACGGCCACAAAGGAAGGAGAAGTAGCACTGGCAAATCTTCGTAGGTAAAAGAAATTTCGCTCTGATCCCGCACTGCATGAAACTCGCTATCTAAACCAGCGGAAGGTAGATTGAGTAATCGAAGAATCAGTCTTAACTTCCTCGAAAACGATGCAACTTCAGGTAAACGCTACGCCGGAAACCGCGACAGTGAGGATACCTTGGAAGAGTCTAGCTCCGTTTGCGCTGAGGACTGGGAGGTGGCCCTGTCCAGCTCGGACCTGGAGGTCCAGCTTTCCATAGTTCAAAGAGCTCGGACCGCGGAGACGGTCAATGATGTCCCTGAATAGAGACTTCCACGCAGCGCCACAACCACAAATGATTGCAGTGCATAAATTAATGCTTTCTCCTCCTCCGCCTCCTGTGCTGGCGCGAAAATACTTATAGGTGGGCAAGGAGGTTATATAATAAAAACGTTTATATATAATCTATTTGTAGGCGGGGCAGAAAGTTGGAAAAGCGAGCGCCGTCTCTCTTCGAAACACTTAAGCCCGCGCAAGGATGGCTAGTATGCTGGAAAGGCTGTGATGGGTGGTAGCGCGTCAGATGTACGAGTATATACGGGTTCAGTACGCGTCAATAAACAGGCAGGATAGGCAGATCATAGTACAGAAAGTTTTGTAATGTTTGAAGTCCCAATATCGACCCGGTCCGGAGCTGCTGCCTCTTTCTACACCGCCGCTTTGGGCGCTGGCAGGCAAGTAAGGAACTCGCCTCACTGCTCCCGCTTTCTTGTACACAGCCGGAGTGCATACTCCATCGTCACGGCACCTCTATCGAAAACCCGGTCGTCGTAAAGCCGGCTCGTTCGACACACCTGCGCGGGCCGAAACGGGGTCAGCGGTGGCCCAATGTTACAACAGGGTGCTGCGTCTCCGTGGTCCCTCCACTGTCTCCTTGTGAACCAGCTGGTTCACGCGCGCATGCACTAATACACTCGCCATGGAACCGCCGCGGCTATCTTCTTTCCCGCTCGGTTATGCAAGCGGGGTGTCTTCGTTGAGCTCGCTTCGGGGCTTCGCGTTCGCACTGCGCGGGGAGGAACAGGAGCGGGCCGACAGATGCGCGCGCGCGCTTTGGACGTTTCCTCGGTTTAGCGCGTAGCTTCCGCGCTTGCACAACAGCGCTTCGTTCTATATGTGTGCGAGTCGAGCATCGCCAATTCTGGGAGCGCTCCAGATGCATATGCGCTCTGCGTCGTCGAAAACGAGGATGCGTGCATACGCGGTGTATAGACTGCAAGCCGAGGAATAAGCACGAACACGCCCAAGCGGCACCGCACCGCGTGGTCGGTGTTTAGCGTAGAAAGATTTCGTGCCCATTTTGCCGACACGCACGCACGTTGGACGGCCTTTCGGGGGACTAACTGTGCGAGACGAAGCAGCGCTGGCATCTGCAAATGAACACGGCCTTTTGCACGTATTAAATACGGCCACGGCAATGTAGATCGGCGAATTAAGGGACGCCGAACTAGAACAAGTTTACGCATTTCGGGAAGAGCGTTTTATTGCTAATTTAACCCTTTAAGACGGCAACTTTGTCGCCATCGAAAAAAAAAATATTATTGTCATTTAAAGCGATTATACAGGATTCGAGAACAAAAACAAAATTATAGCTTTTCAGCGCAAAATACCAGAGGTTATTATGTTTTTAATATGGTTTGGTATATAGGGTTGAATGTCCGAGAGCGACATTAGCTAATTTTCACAGGTATGTGAAATATTTCGAACCAAGTATTATAATGTAATCAACATAGCGGCATTAAAATGACAAGACTCGCTAATTTCGTTGTTTTCATTTCTACGCAATTTCTTCAAAACTGATTCGGGGGATCGGCGCTCAGCAAAACGCCCGCATGCACTGTGCCGTGACTGCTGTGTAGGCTATACAATCCTGCACAACTAAGTTAGTGAATGCGACCTTCTACAGTCATTACACATTGTAAACCGACACAATTCACTACGATGCGTATAAAGTTTCCGCGAAATGAAATTATTGGAAACAAAACGTAACGCACAAGACTAACACGAGTACAGGCTAACACACGTTGCAGCAAAAACCCAAAGGATCGTGGAAGAAGTTTTGATTATGCACATACGCTCGAACTGGGGCGGTTGCCGATGACAATCATTCCATTAGTGGTTAAAAAAAAAAGCCTGCCTGCCTGCCTGCCTGCCTGCATGAATAAGCCCGATGCAATGATGTTCCATTCACTCTTTCGCGGTATATTATTTGCTGCATTAGTTAGATGGAGGGGTTGGACTACTCGGTTTAAAACGATAAAACTACGCCGGATTCAGTTATCAAGATTCGATTTTAACTGAAAATGGTTAATATCCTCGGTGTATAACGCGTAGCTGTAACAGGATGACGGATGACATCAGGGTTTTAAAGCAGTTACATTCAGTCGAAAGTGAGAATGAAGTCAGTAGGGCAACAGGCGGTGTTATGCGCCGATTGTATTTTTGGATGGGCAGCGCAGTTGTGCAATTTTCTTCGTTAGCTTTGACGCCTGTACAGACCGGCAAGCACCATCTTCGCCGGCTGCTATAGCTAAGCACTGTTTCTCACTATCATTACCAAGTAAGAGCAGTTAGTCAGTTTAAGTAAGGTTATCCCCTACACGGAACTTTGCATAAGCGCCAAGAAAAGGCGCCACCTTCTGTCTACCACGACGATTCAGTGGCATTTTCATCGGTGGCATCAGCACACAGACAACGCCCTGTCACTCAACCCAGCGCGACAACCCAACACTTACATTTCAACCTACTATACAGAAGCAAACTTGCACTTACGTTTTTTTTTTTTTTTTTTTTTTTTTGTCTACTGACTATCTCATATACTTTTCGTTAATGTGCTGCGATTTGCAGCCAAATTACTGGCGTATAAACTGCTTATGCCGAGGAAAATGCTGAGGCAGACGCAAAGCGACTTTTGATCATACCAGAATACCGCGTTAAATCACCGAAACGGTTCAGTAATTCATTAAGTGAACCTAATATTCGCAAAAAAAAAAAAAATCTGGAACTTTCAGTCTAAAAATAAACACCCAGAAAAGACCGCGACTTGAGAAAAAGTAAAAGCTGAAAAGTCAATTGCTTAAGTATATGGCGCATAAAATTACTCGAAAATTAAAATAAAACCATGTTATCTGCGACATGAGGGACGCTAAATTCGTCTGAAACTAAGAAATCAGTACTGGGTGAGCAATACACCCTATGAAAAAAGAACTGCGAGTTCGCTTTGCACACAATCGCGTACGCACAAAGTAACCTCAAGTGCCCCTGACTGTGAATGTCTTGGAAACAATGGTCGAACTTTTCCTTCAAAGTGTTGCCGAGCCCCTCGTCACGCGGCTCTCAATATCAGAGATGTTCAAATTTTCAAATTAGTTGATTCTCCTGAAGGAATGAACAAGCACGAAAGGCTCCTCTGTCGGAGGTGTACAGCTCTTATGTTTTTGTATTGATTTTTTGTCACAGGAACCAATATAAATAAAGAAAAGTAAACAAGCCGGAGGCGAGCAGATTCTTGCCATTATGAGAATTATGTGAATGGTACAACACTGTTCGTAACTGGAAACGCTGCAGGTGACTGATGCTGCGATGGCAGAGACCTGCGCTGGAGATTCTGTGAAAGCAGCTGAGGCCGATTCTCCAGCCGTAATAGCTGAGAACAGCGATTCAGGACGCCGCATTTTCTGCGCTTGCTTGAGAAGAAAAAAAAAAAAAAATGCGAGTAAGAATGGCATGACACCAGGTGAGAAAACTATCAGCGTCGAAGAAGGCGGTGGAAAATTTATTACCTTTTGCGTAACCGTCTTTTGCCTTGATGGCCACATATCCTTCGTCTTCGCCAGATTTGATTCTTCGTTTCGTTCAACGCCTCAAAAAGCAGCTCCCTCATCCCGCTTTTTGCTTTGTCATGTTAACTGACTCCTGAGAACTGTTTCTGCCTCCCCTGGAAGAATATCGACCCTCAGTCGACAGATGTTTCGGGACGCTGTTAGTATTTAGGACTCGTTACCAGGGTGACAACGTTCCAGAATTAGTCTTCACCCAGTTTTCGCATTAGTCTTCCCGCACTCGATCTGCAGGACTGCGTTCGCGTCAAGTGGAAGCAATCATTAGGCAGGCTACAAAATGCGTTTTCAACATTATGCCAGTGCCTTCCTGCGCAGTAATTGTCTATCGAAACTTATCGTCAGTAGTCGTACTATTGCTATTCATGCGCAGGCGTCCTGTGCAGACCCACAAATCTTCGCCGTTCGTATAAGTTCACGTCGTGCGACTGGGCTGACGTGAGTTTTTATTATTTATCTTCCTTACTTTTTTTACTTTTTGCCGCATACTTACACGGTTTTTCATCTCTCGTCGTTAGGAAATCGTACAACTGAGGCTCCCCCGGAGTCAGGTATAGGGAAGAAAGCAGAGAGAGCTCGGAAAGAAGGAAACGGCGATGACCCGTCGGTCGGCGTAAAAATTGCGTGCTGCAGAACGTTGAGAGTGGGGCCGTCACGCAAATTCCACAAGCGGAGGAGCTGCGGAACGATGCCTATCTGCTTCATCCGTGCCGGCATGCATGTGCCGACGGAAGCTTCCCTGTGCTACCTGTGTATGCGCTACCTTCGCGGAAGGGACGCGCCTTAGGAAGACAAATGTTATGCGAGGCGAGCTGCAGTGGCGAGTTACGGCGTCCAAGCACGTGCTCTGACATCTGTGTCCGCTGTGCTTTTGGTTATCTTAAGACAGCAGGCGCAGTTCTGCCAAGGTCATGTATACGGACATGCACGTATAATATCGAATCAGTATGAATTATGAATGGAACGCTTTTGTTGTTGTTGTTTTTTTGCCTCTTCGGGTTCAGGTATAGCGAAATATTGTTGTGATTTGCGTTTGCGCTTAAAGGATTATATGACATAATGGATTTACCATTTCAAAGCTGCATCGACTATGAGGGACGCCGTAGTGGAGAGCTCCAGAAATATCGTCTTTCTTGAGCTCTTTAACGTGTAGCGGCCTCGCACAGCGTACTATACGGGGGCCTTGCGTTTTGTCTCGATAAAAACGCGCGGCCACCGCGGCCGCATTCAAACCCGCGTCCTTGGGGATCAGCAACTGAGCGCCCTGACCCCTAATCCAGCAAAGTGGGACGCATAAAGGGTTATTAAGTGTAGCACATGCCCATCAGCCGGCTATAAATTAATGTCATGCTACACAATACAGAAATGGCGCATGTAAGAAGTTCGGTGCTTGAATCCTGTATCGGAAGTACGCGGTACATAAATTGCATTTTTTTTTTATATTTCCTCCGTTTTAGAATCCAATTTTGGTTTGGCGAAAAAATTCGCATTGCTTATACGTTAGCGCAATATTTGGCTTGTAACTTGAACTTGCAAACTTTAAAATTCAAGATGAACACAGCTTCAACTGGTCTCGGTCATTGCCATTTTAGTTGTCAACACTTCGTACTCTATTTACCTGTAGGTTTTGCGTAACGAACCACAATGCTAAGGATGTAGCGGCATTCCTACTTTTATACCAGTTTTATGCTCAAGCGTCCTTGCCTATTATTTAATATCAGCGCCCCCAAAACGACACGAGCTTTTCAGCGCGTGCAAAATAGTAATAAGTGTCGCCATTGTTTTGGACTTAGAATGAAATTAGAAGGGAATTAACCATCGCGAGGCAAGACGAGGCACCTGAAGGACAGACACATGCGCTGACTAGCAACCAAATGGTACATTGCTACAGGTGAGGCAGCATATAATGAAAGCAACATGAGAAAAATAAGAAAAATGAAACTGCACAACCACATTACAACTTGAAACGGTACAAAGTCACTAATTTAGATACTCATGTTCCTTAAGGAATAAAGTTATCGACGGGCTGCTGATATAGGTGTCTCCTAGCCTTTCTATGTTGGAAGCCATAAAAATGAGCCTCCTGTCACGTGAACAGTTAGCACGTGCTACAGCCTTTATGTTCCAGATGTAATTTTCAGCTTTGTCGTGCTACGTCGTGGCCTTAGGTCAGATCTTCCCAACGCTAAGTTTTCTGCTCCTAAGCCAGACCGCCGCTATTCCAAAATCCCTATAATTTATTTAATCATCACGACATGCCCAATCGGGCTCTTAGACCAAGAATCAAGATATAGAAAGCGCTAGAGACTGCACAAACTAAAAGCTCATGAAAATAATTACATGTGACTAGTAGTTTCACAGATAAAGTTCACTTATGTGACGTTAACATTGTGATTTTCCGCCATTCAAAACTTAGTACCTGACTCGTCATTTCAGAGATTGCGTTCGCTAAATTTCGTCCCTGTTCGCCGCCGAGAACCGTGGCGCACACACTCACGCCATTTGTTCTCCAGCCTTTCCCTAGAATTCCCTGCCGGAAAATGTCCTCCTCTCGTCAGCCCACGCGGGATGTTATCTTCGCGGCCGCTGCCACATGTCTGAAGCTCTATCTTCTCAGTTAAAAAGTCAACAGGCCTGTGGAAACGCTGCACAAAAGAAGCGATCGCAAAGCCTCTTGAGAAACTCAAAGCAAGGTCGGTAGACAACGACATCAGCAACAGTCAGTCCCACTGTTCGCCATTAGCAAAGCGCGAGAGATATGCCGAAGTGATTAGATGTCAGCGTTGAACTTCCGGGTACTTTCGCGTGAGTGGGGGAAAGAACGTAGAAGGATGCAGGTGTAACAGCTGAAATTAAGCTTCTTTTTTGTTCTCTCTTAGAATCATCATCATCAGCCTGACTATACCCACTGCAGGGCGAAGGCCTCTCCCATATTTCTCCAATTAACCCGGTTCTGTGCTAGCTGCATCCACTTGACCACTGCGAACTTCTTACCCTCATCCGCCCACCTAACTTTCTGCCGCCCCCTGCTACGCTTTCCTTTCCTTGGAATCCAGTTTGTTACCCTAAGCGACCATCGGTTATCCTCTCCTCGCGCTACATGTCCTGCCCGTGTCCATTTCTTCTTCTTAATTTCCGCTAGAATATCGGTAACTTGAGTTATTTCTCTGACCCACTCTGCACGCTTCCTATCTCTTAATGTTACCACTACCATTTTTCATTCCATAGCCCTCTGGGTTGTCCTCAACTTAAGTAGAACTCTCTTGGTTAGCCTCCACGTTTCAGCCCCATAGGTGAGTACAGGTGAGGTGCAACTGTTGTATACTTTCCTCTTGAGCGATAAAGGTAAGCTGCTAGTCATAATCTGCTAGTGCTTGCCAAATGCGCTCCATCCCAATCTTATTCTTCTTGTTATTTCCTTTTCATGGTCCGGATCTGCGGTTACTAACTGTCCCAAGTACACATATTCGCCTACTACTTCCAGTACTTCGCTACCTAATGTAAACTGCTGTTCTTTCCCGAGGCTGTTGAACATTGTCTTAGTCTTCTGCATATTGATTTTCAAGCCTACCTTTCTACTTTTCCTGTCAAAGTCACCAATAATTATTTGCAGTTCGTCTCCTGAATTACTTAGCAAGGCAATGTCATCAGCAAATCACAGACTACTGAGGTATTCTGCATCTATCCTTATCCCTAACTGCTGCCATTCCAACTCTCTGAATACTTCCTCTAAGCAAGCTGTGAATAGTACTGGGGAGATGGTGTCTCGATCCTAGCCTAACACCCTTTCTTTATGGGATTTTTGCTACTTTCTTTATGCAGAACTATGGTTGCTGGGCAGCCACTATAATATATCTTCCAACACTTTCATGTACGGCTCGTCTACCCCCTGATTTCGCAATGCCTGCATCACCGCCGAGGTTTCTACTGAGTCAAATGCTTTTTCGTAATCGATGAATGCTATGTATAAGGGCTCGTTATATTCCGACCATTTTTCTATCGCCTGGTTGATGGTATGGATATGATGGATAGTATAGAGTACCGTTTACGGAAACCTGCTTGATCCTTTGCCTGATTGCAGTCTAAGGTTGCCCTAATTCTATTAGCGATTACCTTAGTAAATACCTTATACGTAACAGACAGTAAGCTGATTGGTCTGTAATTTTTATTGTCCTTAGCGTCCCCTTTCTTATGAATGAGGATAATGTTTGCGTTCTTCCATGGTTCCGGTACCGTCGATGACACCAAGCACTGCGTATACAGGGCGGCCAGTTGTCCTAGCACGATATCCCCACCGTCCTTCAACAAATCCATAGTTATCTGATCCTCTCCAGCTGATTTCCCCCTTTCCATAGTTTCTATTGCTTTCTTAACCTCGTCCTTTGTCACTGGTGGAATGCCTGACTGTTTTTTTCCTACCGCCAATCTCATTACGGTCCTGACTACTTTGTCTACTGTAGATATCAGTATAGAACTTCTCGGCTACTTTGACTATCTTGTCCATATTCGTGATGACGTTGCCCGCCTTGTCCCTTAGCGCATACATCCTATTTTTGGCTATGCCCAATTTCTTCTTCACCGCTTTAAGGCTTCCCCCGTTCTTTACAGCATGCTCAATTCTATTCATGTTATACTTTCTTATATCTGTCACTTTGCGCTTATTGATTAGCTTTGATACCTCTACCAATTCTACATGGTCTGTTGGGTTGGAAGCTTTCATACTCCTGCGTTTCTTAATCAAATCTTTCGTCTCTTTAGACAGCTTACCGGTATCCTCTCTATCCTACCGCCTTCTTCTACAGCGCACTTAGTAATAATATCTCTGAAATTATTGTTTATTGCTTCTAGGGTAATGTCGCCATCCTCGGTTAGAGCTGAATAACCATTCTTTAGCGAAATCCTGAACTTTTCTGCCCTCTCCCTCACCGCTAATTCGTTGATGAACTTCTTTCTTACTTCGTTCCTTCTTCAGATTTGGACTAATCCGGGACCATCCTGTGGTCACTGCATCGCACTTTCCCGATTACCTCTGCATCTTACATAATGGCGGGGGTTGAACACAGTATAAAGTGAATTTCATTTTTAGTCTTCCCGTTAAGACTTTTCCATGTCCATTTCCGGTTCTTTCGTGTTTGCTGAAGAGGGCATTCATGATTCTTAAGTTATTGCGTTCTGCCAAATCAACTAGTAACTCCCCCTTGCTATTCTAGATCAAATGCCATAGTCACCTACTGCCTGGTCTCCTATCTGCTTTTTCCCTACCCTGGCATCGAAGCCGCCCATTAGTACAGTATACTGCGTCTTTACTTTTCGCATTGCCGATTCTACATTTTCGTAGAAGCTTTCAACTGCCTGGTCATCATAACTACATGTAGGTGCATAGGCCTGTACAACCTTCAGTTTACACCGCTTATTAGGCCTAATTACGATGATTGCCACCCTCTCATTAATACTATAGAATTCATCTATGTTACCCGCTATATACTTATTGACAAAGGAAACCTACTCCTAGTTCTCGCCTCTCCGGTAAACCTCGATAACACAGTACATGCCCATCCTTCAGTACAGTATATGCCTCATTCGGCCTCCTAACCTTACTAAGCCCTATGACATCCCATTTCATGCCCTCTAGTTCCTCTAACAGCACTGCTAAACTAGCTTCACTAGCTAGGGTGCTAGCGTTAAGCGTTGCCAGGGTCAGTTTCCAATGACGCCCTGTCCAGCGAAGCCAGCAATTCTTAGCACCTCCTGCTGCGTCACAGGTCTGACCGCCGCCGTTGTCAGTTGTTCCGCAGCCGCTGGTGACTGAGGGCCGGGGTTTTATAGGACTAACCATGGGATGTTGCGGCCAATTACTGCACCAGGGTGGCCAACTCCTTCTCTGGTGAGGGAGTGCGTTACCAGAGGTGTTTACTGGCCTCTGGTCGCACCCCAAGCCTGTTTATGCAATTCCATCGACACGCGGATATATATTTTTTTTTTTCATCCGGTGGAGAATTGCGCGGCACCGTTATTCGAACCACTTTCCTCTTGCATGCGAGGCGGATGTTCTACCGCTGCGCCACCGCTGCACCCTTAGAATAATCTAGTAGAAAGCACCACGTTAAATTCAGTGAAATGATGCGCAGCTGTTAAAATATAACTCGAAAGGGGGGGAAAAAAGCAACCTAGAAAAGCCTAAACTTCTGTGCCTGTATCAGTGGGAAGACGTTCCCATTATTCATATTTCCTCCAGGTTTTGCATCAAGGCTTCAACATTAGTCTTACGTCTTAGTTGTACCTTCTGCCCGATACAAATGTGAAACATTGGCCCTTCCTTAAGACTTGAATTTTTGGCCATGTTGGTCAAATTATTTGCGTTTTTCAACACGCGACAAGCAAACCGCACATATGTTACAACCAGCTGCCCGGGGTTTGAACCCATGAAGAAAATATATTTCGACGTTGTTACCATTCTCTTACAAACAGAAGCGCCAGCTAGTGCAAGAATGCTGAAATTTCCGATATCTTTTTTTTTTTTTTTTTTCATTGATATGGCTTGCACGAAGCGTGAGAGTGAGGTAACTTTCAGTCTCAAAAAGTGAATGATTGCTAAATGAGACGTCCACCAGTTGCATGCAGTCTGACTCCATGTTGTTTTCCACAGAGATTGATAACGGGACATGAGTAACGCCGTTAGCGAGCGCAGTAAAGAGGATAACTGGTTCTTACACGTATTATTCGGGGTTAATACAAGGCATCAAGTCTCAAAATATGTTTAGTAATGGGTCAGCAATATTTAGTTGTCACCGAATGTGATCAGTATGTTGTCTAGACATTTTTGTTATAATTACTTATACAATACGGCGTACCACGAAGACAGACATAATTCATTTGCATAATAACTATAATCGTTTAACTTCACAGAAACTTTTTCACGGTTTAAACTAAGGCATTAATGGTTCGTTTTTCTCGGAAGAACCGTGTCTGGCAAATAATAACCTGGATTTCTCTAGACTACACATTCTTTTCCGCGCCCCTTACGTGCTTGGGAGGCTTGAACATTTCACGCTATTACGAGAATGGTTCACATATTGTACCCCAGCATTAACCTTATGGGCTGGCGCAGTGGTTACGGCGCTCGACTACTGTGCCCAAGGACGCGGGATCGAATCCCGGCCTCGGCGGCCGCTTTTCAATGGAGGCGAAAAGCAAGGTGTCCGTGTGCTGTGCGATGTCAGTGCACGTTAAAGAACCCCAGGTGGTCAAAATTTCCGGAGTCCTCTGCTACGGCATCTCTCATAGCCTGAGTTGCTTTGGGACGTTAAATCCCACAAACCAAACCAAACCAATCTTATTGCAATTACGTATTATTTTACCTTTTCAGAAACTACCCACACAAATATGTGGGGGCAGAAAAAAATTTAAATGTGCGTCTCCGCACAGCCCGCACGATTGCGAGGGTTTAGGAAATGCTTAAGCCTGTCTCACTAGTTCGGAAAAACCTTAACTAGCGGCTTTTCATCAATAGGGCGCTTAACTGAAGATTCCCAGGGTGGTGTTTAAGGCCTCTTGCACGTTACGAGAAGTATGACGTTTACCTGCGTTTGGAAATGTGAACGGAACTGCGTTATGTTTCTTTAAAAAACATTTTTCATGTTTACTCGATGTGCGTTAGATTTCTCCTATGGTGACAATTTCATCAATAAAAGCCAGACGCACAGATGTGTGTGGGCTAATTCAATCAGCCGATAAAGAATTTACTCTCTTATTTTCGTGCTTTACGCAACGCCGGATAACCGAATTGCGCGAAGAAATTCGAGCCTCCTGGTTGCTGTACGTATTTATCAGCCTGGAAGTGTTCAAGCGTAGCAAGCAGCGAAGGATCAGTGACTTAACTGCCATTAGAGACGGAAATAACGACAAGACTTTTATTTCCAAGTTCGTTCAACTGGTAATGAATCTTATGGTGTTCTTAGTTCCGGCAGCTGCTTTACTTAGCAACTGGAGTTCCTGTTTCTTTTTAGTTTTTTTTTTCGTTAGTTAACGTGCGAGATCGTCGGGATTGCCAGTGTCGTGATGAATTTGCGTCAAAAATGCTGCTGCACGTGCCTGAAAGAGAATGTTCGAAGAAAAATGAAGACAGCAGCCGAATACTACGAGCTGCAGCCATTTATGAAGCAGCCTTCCCGCGCTCACTGAGCTACCGTGGATGAATTAAGCTCATTTCTGAAGCACGCGCAAAAGTTACTTGCTTTTTCGGGGCGACCCCCTCGTCGCAGCAGACTTCTAAAAATGCCAAGTCCCCGATTCACGCATAAAATCTTTGCGCAGACTTCGCTAGACGCAGTCATAGTATGCACTCCAACAAAAATACAACTTACTACTACTACTACTTATCTAACTAGATAAGATATCTCATGAGCAGCGACAGAAACTTGAATTCAAAGTTTCGAAATGGGTATCTGCGTTGCTGCGACGCGGTGTCGAGAACGTCACGCAATTAAAATACATTCAAATTGTCGTCGCCTGCGTCACTTTATCTGTGTCCCACTACTGTACGAGCGCCGCAGCATGCGATATCAGGTGAAAAACTGAAGACTACAAGGAAGCTGTTTCAATGCTTATCCCGTCCGCATCATGCGCTCGCAGACTTGCGAGCGTCAACTTATTGCGCCTCGGCGCAACGGTAGCTCGAAACACCACTTCATATGTCTCCTTTCTTTGTAAACGGATATAAAAAAAGATCTTTTTTGCTTAGGTTGTAATGAAAGATATAAATGAAAGTGGGTAGTGAGCATAGCTCAGAATACTAAAACAAACAATTGCGCATATTCGGCACATGATCGATTAATCAGGCTAAGCACGATGTTGTAAACAGCATACCCTTCCGCTAAGTTCGAGTAGATGACCTATACGACACGTGCCCTGAGAACGAAGCGCCGGACGTCGCGCCCAGCAAACCGGAGCGCAGAACAGCGTGAGGGACGTACGCTTATCCTCCCCTAGACGCCCGAGGCAGTCAGATATCGGAGCAACACTCTTGATAGACTCGACCGAAGTTGGCATATCTCCCTGGTCACTCGAAACCTGCTCCTCCGTTTTCAATGTCTTATCGTAATGCCCGCAAGGTTCCGTTTAGACGAGGAAACAGATAGCGGCACTCCACGGGGAGACATGGAAAGGCGTTGAGAGCTAGGACGCGTACTAAGAACACCAATGCTCCTTGAACGTGGGCTCCTTATGTTCAATTTGTCGGCTTTCTTTTCAAAGCATAAATCCGTCCACAACGCGATAGCCCTGCTCCCCTCAACAGCTACAGCGTACGCCTAAAAGACCCAGATACTGATAACGCATAACATACTTATAAGGCTCTAAGAATGCACACATGGGCGCAGTTCGCCTGTCGGTCGCCCGTCCTCACAGTGCTATTTGCATAGAAACAGATATCCATTAATCGGGCATATGTGAAACTCCTACCGTTGCAGAGATCATCCCTTCCCACACGACCAGTCAGGTACATCAATGACGGCCCTGATGGCCGAGGTGGCGCGCGATGCCACTATGCTCGGTATTTTCTAGTCATATATTTCTGATCAACCTGTCAAACTTCGCACCAACGGCGCAGTTGGGGAAGCAGAACGCCACCAAACGGCGATGTCCGAAAGTAAATGCTCCAGTTCCACCCGAAAGGAACAAAACAGATAAGTAATACTGGGATCGCTTCGCCCTATCAAAACACTTGCTCAGTAAAGGCATCTGTAAGCGTTGAGTGTTGAGCAGCGTCATTGACCCGAGTGGGTGCTTGAGCTCGGACGACTTTTTCAGTGAAACATGCGAGTGCCGTGGGCCACTGAACTGCACATGAGTTAAATGCCACTCAGCAAACGTCACAGCGTATTGCTTTCTAACTCGTACTTCCTGTTTTTGTTTTCTTATTATTATTATTTTTTTTTTTTTGCTGGCAGCTGACACAAACGGTCACTATTACGAGAAAAAAAAAAGGGGGGAGAAGGGGGAGGGGGGGGGGGGAAATTAAACTTCTGATTCCAACTTTAAGTTAACTGTATGCAGTAGCTAACTAGGTCCATTACAGAGGGCACTCTATCGGGAAATTAAACGGGGGTATTTGAATGTCATAGGCCGGATATGTTTGCGATGTTATTAATTATAGTAAGTTAGACCAATTCGGAAGACTAACGTTTCTCACAACAGTAACTCCG
This sequence comes from Amblyomma maculatum, assembly GCA_023969395.1. Classification (NCBI taxonomy): domain Eukaryota; kingdom Metazoa; phylum Arthropoda; class Arachnida; order Ixodida; family Ixodidae; genus Amblyomma; species Amblyomma maculatum. Next base: position 24,557 of record JAJIZL010031986.1, read on the forward strand.
ACTTTGTTGTGGTCCAGATTGCTACAGCATCGCTATTCTGCGCGAAGCGACAAAAAAAAAATGTCTTCAGAGTGGGGAGTTTCATGAATCCTCAGCGATGGCAGCGAAAGTGGTGGTCTAGAAATTCTGTTGGAATGTTAACATGGTCGCACTTTCTTTCGCGGTGCTACAGCCATTGGCCGAATTCCTGGGACGACAGAATTGCTATCGCACCGACTTTAACCAGGATGCATGTTATACCTCTCACTCACATCATGAAGTCCGTAAGGCTTCCCCGATTGAAATGTTCAACAAGATGAGGACATGTGCTCACCATAGCTTTACATAGATATATAGCCTGAGAGGTGGAATAAATGCTCTAGTAAACGAATGAGAAGCAGACCCTGCTGCCTGTTTTCTTTTTTTTTTTTTCGGCAGAGACGTTACATGTTTGTTTTGTACACACTGCAGGTAAAATAAAGAGCATTTTCAGCCTTTCCCGGCTGAAGAAATGATCCGAAGAGTGACGCATCGGAGGAGGGTTTGGTGCTGGTGAGATGAAGCTGCAGCATAATGTGAAGCATTTTCTTGAGAGCTGCACACAATTTTGCAACGTACGCCGCGCAAAACAAATGGATGTAGGTTTACGAAACAAATGTTCAAATCGAACTTCAGTGCAGAAAAATAAGCTCGTATCTCGGTTAATAAATTCAGGCCACAATATTTGAGCTCGGCACACTTTAATCGATAGCATCTAGATGCATGCTTATTTTGCCAGGTTTTTATTATTGTGCCCAAAAGCGAATATCTAGGGAGCAGTTCCACTTCCGAGCAGAGGTTCATTGTCGACTGGCCATAACATTCGCAGCTTGACGACGCGATGCAGTAAGCAGCTGGCTTGTCCCGAGGGAATTCATGGGATCTGCTCACGCTAGGAGTGTATACAGGTGTCATGAAGTGGAACTCCTGATGTTTAGAGTGCATGTGTCGTTATTTCGTACACGGATGGCGCACAGTTTTGTGTGCGTATGCTTGGGCGAAAATTTAGACACCAGCTATTTTCATTCCCTGCTTGGCTTGATATTATAGAACATAATGCTCTCGGCTGTATGCACCACAGGTAGATTTTTTTTTTTTTTTTGTATTCTGAGCAGCACATTGAACGGAAAAATGTGATACCGGGCTTATAAGGCGAAAACGTTATACGGCTCACTAAACAGGAAATCTGAGGCAGGAGGTTGTACGCATGTGGTCGAAAGAGTAAGGGGAGGGGGGGGGGGGGGTAATTGAGGAAAAGCATGAACTTAATGAGGTGTGTAGCGTATCGCAACTAACAATTGATGACGTCGCTAATATGACAATCTCGGGAGAAAAATAAAAACAAAGAATAAAATTAAAATAAGTGCCAACGGGAATAAAAGTAAAGAATACAAAATACAGAATTAAAATGGAAAGTAAAGAAAATAAGAATAACAAAAAAATCATGACGCATCGAGTGTCGTAACAGCAGCAGCAACGCTCAGGCTTCCGCATTTCTCGAGTGCAGGCTCTGCAGTGCTCTCACAGTCTTTAGTGTTTCTGTGCTTTACGAAGCGCCACACATACTAGGACAAAGTTAACATGCCGCCAAGGTTCGCGCTAGCTTCGAACTGCTGTTTATTTAAAACGATGCTTGCGTACACGATTGGCCTGCACGAAACAAGAAGAGTAAAACAAGATTGTTTTTGTTTGGTTTGTGGGGTTTACGTTCCAAAGCGACTCAGGCTATGACGGAAGCCGTAATGGAGGACTCGGGAAATTTCGACCACCTGGCGTTCTTTAACGTGCACTGACACCGCACAGTGCACGAGCGCCTTGCTTTTCGCTTTCATCAATAAGTGGCCGCTGTGGCCGGGATTTGATCCCCTTCCTTTGGCACAGTATTCGAGCGCCCCAACCACAGCACCACCACGGTCTCGAGATATACTTTTTGGGTATCTTTATACCTCCTGGTTTAAGCAGAAAGGAATATTCCTACTGTAAAGAACTATCGATGTATCATATACTCAACCCTGCTGCCTTTTTATGACGCATGTCTTGAGAAGTTTTCGCATGACCATAACCACTACAACCTTTCTCCTCGTTAGCACTTTCGTTCTTCAAGATACAGTCGCTGGCCGTTGCAGTCAGGCGGAGAGGGGGCAAGTGGGCTCCTCGCTTATTCCTAGCCTGTAGCTCGTGTTCGTTTGCTCCATTATAGAGTAGACGTATGTCCCTTTTCATATCACAGGGATTTCGCACATAACCCCAGTGACGCGATCGACATAGCGAAACATTTAGAGAGTATAGCTCTCATGCGCCCGTTCGGCTGTTGAGCCGCGTCGCCATTGGTGTCGAAAGAGCGAGAGTCACGAGCCCAAGCGCATTTCTCGAAAGAGAAGGAAGAGCCACGAGCTCTGCTCCGCTCGCTCGGTCGTGGTCCTTCTTTCTCTTTTTCTGATAACTTCTTTGGCTCATGAGAAAAATACTGCTTTGTAACTGCGCATACAAAATGCTCTCAAACTGTGTGCCTCAATGTATCGCAAAAACGCTTAAATAGCTGGGCTCAAATTTGTCATTAGGGAGTATCGCAATAATCACCTTAGTAGAATGTTTTTTTTTTCTTCAGTCACGTTCGCTGTGCGTCAGCGCATGCGCGCAAGGCAAGAGAGGTCCAGGAATATACACCAGCTTATGGCGATATTTTTTTTTTTCTCGGGGCGCTTAGAGCGCAAATGAATGTAGACAGCGCTGAAATGCACTAAGGCATTCGAGGAATTTCAGCTTTGCATGAATTCTTCTGTATGTATACAGCACTTCTATGATGGTCGTGGCTACTCTCTCCAGAACATTTAAATGCAAGCTTTAGTTTCTGAATAAATGAATGCCACCTTTCATAGTCTTTCTTTTTACTGCTTATAATTGGGAATTTTAAAATCGGCGTCGGCGTCGTTGGCGTCTTTGGCCGTGAGCGAAAAAAAAAAAAACACAACCAATGAAACAACAAAATTCCAGAACAGGAGAAAAATGTTCCGATTGACACCAAACTTCTCAGGAAGGTTCCTGTAACCAAAGGAAAGTAATTGAGCAGAAAATAAATTTCAGTTAATTGCAGTGGGAGTGGGGATTGAAAACCAGGGCCTACGGATTGCGAGACAGACTTGCTAACACGACGATGCGTCGGTTCAAGCTAAGTAAAGGCGGACCTAGTAAATGATTTGTGGTCTTTGACTCTTAAACCCAAGTGTTTGATCACGTATTTCCTCTTAAAGCAGCAATTGTGTGAGTTTGGCCTTCAATTAAATTGATAAATATGGAGCAATAATGGAGCATGCACCATATTTCCTTTATATCCTACCCTATGTAGTTGTACACGAAAAACAGATCGGCTGAAATACGCAATCTCCTGTGCCGTGTGTTGTAATTCGTTCTCCCATATGCAAGCGGGGTAGAGGGTCGGGGAGTTTAGAAAGAGCTCAACTGTATGAGACTAGTGATCTCATTACAACGGCCCTATATATATATTTTTCATGGATGTCTCTAGAGCATGTTTCAGTCGACTATCAATATACGGTGCTTATTTCTTACTAACAAGTGTGTGAAACTGCGGGTTTAGAGCCATTTTTCAAGGCCTAACCTGAAATTTCAAACTGTATGCAGTTTCGATATCCAGAACGTGCAACGCTGTAGTCGATTGTTTGGACTGATAAAATTGAAGTGACAATGTGCAAAAAGACAAACCTGCCAATTAAGTGTTCCTGGTACCGTAAGCGAGTCATGACATGCTCCTATTTCAGTAAAAAAAAAAAAAAAAAAAAAAAGTCGCAATAACCGACAAACTGTAAAGCACGTCCCACCCGTGCTCCCCCCGCACCTAGAGCTTCAGTCCTGAAAGAAGATCCGCAAAAATGCACCGGAAAGCATTGCGCGAGCTTATCGCCGCTCGATTGTGATCAAAAGGTTTACGCTTACACACTCGTTCGGGACTTATCAGCCCGCCTTCGAATGGCAACATGTACTGAAGCACGCGCGAACTGAGCTGTGCTAGCCAGCAACAACTGAATGGTCACTCTGTATCAGCGTGGCCAAAGAGAATCGTTCGATTAGGACACGACGCTCAAAAAGATCGCGTCGACTGAGGCGCATGGCGATATTGCAGCACCTGCGGCCCGCTTTATTTCAGCGTGTTGCACGGCGCCTCAATGACAATGGTCCCTGTGTTGCTATCGACTCGCAGACAGGCATCGATCGGATGATTTTGCGGCGCTGACGATTGCACGGTTGGGAAGGGGCGGAACAGTCTCAAGTGCTCTTGATTTCCACTAGTGAAAGGCTGAGTGGATTCTTGCTTAGCAATAAGAATCTCGGATAAACCTCAGACAAAAGAGGACGCATCCTTACATTCACGGATATCACAATATGAGTTTGAGAAGAGATAAGGCATGGACTCCATCTGAATATTCACAGCCGAGGCATGTTGATTAACAGGTTGGTTGACTAATTTTAAGTAATTACCTACACTCGCGCCCATTTTGAATTATACAATTAAAGAAGCCCGCTGTACGTTGTATGTACGGGTCATACAGCGGTAGGTGACAAGAAAAGCTTGGATTGCCTGAGGTGCAGAAAAGCCTCCCGTAATGTTTTCGAGAAAAACACCGGGCTGAAAATACAAGACACAACCGAAAGAAAGAAAGAAAGAAAGAAAGAAAGAAAGAAAGAAAGAAAGAA
>JAJIZL010031986.1:29294-39519 GCA_023969395.1 Amblyomma maculatum
AAGAAAGAAAGAAAGAAAGAAAGAAAGAAAGAAAGAAAGAAAGAAAGGAAGCCGCTTCCTGTGGTGGCGGTCGGTGAGGTAAGAAATGACATAAATGGGAGGTCGTGTCGGCGCCGCGCCTCTGTACAGTTCAACGTTTCACCAGGTCCTATTCTCCCCCCCATCTTATCACTACAATAATTAAAGCAAAGGCAGGCAAGAAAGCTGCGCAAAACAGCTCGCGGTTGCTGAGTGACCGGCTGTGGAGTGGCCCTATTCAATAATATCCCTCCCCCTCCCCCCCCCCCCTCCTCTCGCTTTCTCTTTCCCTCCAACGTCCGGTTGCGTCGGCGGCTGATAGTCAAGTGCCCTCTTCTTTTGCGTTTCACTTTATGCGTTGTTCTCCACTCTCACTGGCATAATCATTACTTTTATAACGTTCTTTGACACCTCATTGTATGTTGTTCCCCACTGTTCAGACACACCAAAGTGAAACAACCGATAAAGCGCTCTTTTTTATATGTTCATATGTTTGGTACGTAGCGCTGATAGTTCGGGGGCGTAAAACGAATAATCAGACGCCTCTGTCAGAAACACGCCACCTCGGTGATAGTGGACGCAAACAATAGAGCCCATCCGATCAGGCCATAGGCTTGAAGGCCGCGACAGAGAAGTCAAGGCGCGAGATGCGCTTCCGCTCACACTGGCGAGAGACCACGTGTGAGTCACAGTTTGCGCGCGTCTGCTGGCTGCTCAGAAATATGACGCTCACTTATTAGAAAAAAATTATATCATTGCGTTTTAAACTACAGCCGAGAACATGGAAACAGGATGAAAAAAAAAAAAAACAAGCATCAATCGAGGCCATTGCTAACGCTAGTGACAACAAGCAAAGCTGCTGGACACACCGCGGCGGTCGTTTCTACGTCAAAGCTTCCAGTTCGTGCATCCAGTTTCGTCTAAATGCTCCAAAATACGCGAAGCACCAGCAGCTGACAAGTGATTATACGGCCACCATCGGGCACATGGCTCCCTGGAGAACAAGAACAAACTGAGGGGCATGAGGTAACAAGTTCGCGTTAAGGCAGTTGTTTTCGGCACTGTCAATTGCCCATATATTGTTGTGTTGCTAACTAGAGGTCCTGAAACGCATGTACTGAAACGCATGTCAGCGAACCTCTGACCACACTTCTATCTCAAATTTGGGTTGAAGCATCATTCAAAAGCGCTCTTCCATAAGAATGTTCTGTGGGAGTTCATTATTAGCGACGTTATAACCCAGCAATTAAGCAAAAACCATGCGATTTTTCTTTAAGAGAGCTTCAATCCAAAATGAAGCAGGTAAAATAAGATACAAAGGCATTGTCCTCGAAAAGAAAAGAAAACCAGAAACGTCCAAAATGGTCTTGTCTGTATCGGGCACGTTGGTAAGCGGTAGCTATCGTAAGGTGACGGTTTCCCCCAGTACAATGCTCTCGCAGGGTACACCAAGTCAATCACCCTTATTTAGAAGGCCCTCATCACACTTATATGGTTTCTAACTCTACTGAGTCGCGTGCTTTCCTTTTGACGAACCTAAATTTAAATCAAATACCGTTTTGTTCTACTCACGTACTGTTGGGAGGAAAAGTGCGAGCTTCGACTAATCTGCTCTAAGCTGCACATCAGGGCCGCTATCGAAACAGAAGGAGTTGGGCGTGAGCATCACCCCACAAAGATGGATCAGTGGTTAGGGCACTCAGATACTGAACCTCGTACCTGGACTTGAAGCGTGCGCGGTGCGAGACGCGAGCAGCGCTAGTTCTGTCGTGGAGCGCCACATGAAGGTGCGCCAAAAGCATCTACTTTTCGACTCCTGGCGCAAGTTGGCGCGTGCGCATAGACGAAACGCAAGTCACCCGTGTGCAGTGCGACGTCAGTGCGCATTGAAGAACCCCTGGTGGTCGAAATCAATCTGAAGCTCTTCTATAAACCCATCCTGCTTTGAATCGTTAAACCCCATAAATCGAAACCATAATGCGAAAAGCAGAAGTAGAGTCCGTTTTCATTTGGTGGCGCGTCAATTTCGTCGTTTTTACCCGTCGTCGTGGTGCCTATCGAAAAGGCGAAATTTAATTTAATCGAAGACCGCATGATGTTGCATCCTTATTCAAGTTAGACTAGAAGGTATCGCTTGAAGAGCGAGTTTAAGTCGTCCTCAAAAAAAAAAAGAAGAGGCAAGAAGCACTGGGACGAAATGTTTCGCTTGTCGCCGTGTGCAAAGCAATAATGTATTAATCAGTGAATCGTAAAAATGTTATTTTTTTAATGCTAAAGCATTTCTTTTCTCATGTTCCTTATATATGGGCGACGCGCTGGAGCTCCCTGCACTCAGCCGCTTAGCCGTTGCCTGTGTGAGTACCTCTACGGTGTTGAAAGAAATTAAAATAAATATATCGCCGCGAGTCTATTTCCAATCCGCGGCGGCGTTAAATGAGCAGCTTCGCTGGGCACTACGCTGGGCAGTGAACTACGCCATCGCCGCAGCCGTTTTAACTGCCACTGGAACACATATACTTCACATTTGGCCAATTAAGGTAAGTTGGTTGTCATTGTTTCGTACCTCCATACGTCCGGTGCTCAGTGAAAGCACGGCAATTATTTCAGAAAATCATAGGAATTATTCGCGAAAAATGGCTGAGGCTTAACCCTGCTAAACCCATTCAGAGGAAGCGAAAATGTTGCTTTGCTTTGGTTAGGCTTAGGTTTAGACATGGGCAGAACTGGTTTTTGCAGGGATTATATTGCCGAGTCGAGGACGCCATCAACTACAAGAGAGAACACGTGATACTTTATCAGCCCTAAAAGGTCAAATGTAAAGGGGTGGAACATTAGAGAGTTTTAGCACTGCGTACGTAAGCATACGCAGAACTCTGGCGTACGTAGGCGGCCTGCGTGCTGCTTACTGCGCATGCGTCATACGCATCACGATTCTTGCGTACTGCGTATACGTTGCTCGCGTACGCAGAAATCCCTACATCTGCGTACGTTCGCTGAACCGTCTGCGTGTTGCTCTCGCGTATGAGAAAGCTCGACAGACACGTTTGGCTATGTGGCCGCGCATGATATGCAGCAAACACGCAGCGCGTGTTCGTTTCTTTTCTTTTCATTGCAGGCGATTTGACGTTTCGCAAGAAGTAAAATCTAATTCATTTGTTGCTCCGCAATAGAGGGCGCGGATTGCCTTATGCGACGCATAAGTTGTCTATGAATGCGCTGCGCGAACGCTCCAACTTCTAGCTGGTGTATTTCGTCGCCAGGATCTCTGAAACTTGAAGCAGTAAGTACGAAGTTTTCCATGGGCTTCACACCTATAGACAAACGCAGTATTCAAGAATATGTGGAAGCGAAAGATTTCAAAGCCATTTTATGTCTTCACGGGGGCACCTATGATTTTGTTTTTGGTATAGAGCAACTACAAACATCCAAGAACAGATTGTGAAAATATGAAATGCCATTTCAAAGGCGGAGTATCTATATAACGCTGCGTGACTTATAGGGGTACGAGCTGGTAGGGATCTTAGAAAACATGTAAACACAACTTACCGCAATATCTTTCTTGTTTAGTACAGTACCAATGGAGGCTGCCTATCATTAAATGTTGGCGAGTACTTTGAATAAATGTGTGGCAAAGTATGCTGAGTCCTTCCGCGGGTAATCTATTTATAAACGGCTCTAAAATATGTGTTGTGAAGCCGCACATGCTGCACACACGCTCGCTATGCGCTGGGTGCTTCTCCCAATCGCAGAAGCTTCTCGTATACAGCTGCCGTATGTACTAAATTTTCTTAATACCTTTCATTCAAATTAAGCAGCTCATAGACAAAACTAGATTCAAAAGGCATTTCGGAGGGGAACGGTTGATTGTAGCAGACGGCGGCGCAGCCGACGCTCTATTCGATCGCAGACGACGCCGGCGACCGCGAATGACATTCGTGTGAGCAGACGGACTGTTGGTCGTCTGCTGTTGTGCAAGGTTCGTTTTTCGTGCCGAGCGATGACTGCTTTTAGCTTAATGGCTTGTATCATTTGAGCGGTCGCCTTTAAGAGGGAACGTTGAAACTTTCGGAAGAGCAGACAGCTAAATTTCAGGCTTATGCAGGTTTTTACAACGCAGATTCATCGAGGCGCGTTAAATATTGCTTGGCTCCAAAAAAGCTGTAGCATATTTTGTCATACTTTTTCTTCAAAACATTCGCTAACTTTTAACCATCTGCCGTGTTCATTGGGGCTGGCCTAAACCGGAAAATTATTTTGGTAAGTTTTCTTTGCCTATGGGCCATGGTGTCGACTTTTACGGTATGCGTTTCGTGGCATTTTAAATATACTCCGCCTCTCTAATGAGGCTTCGTATAGTTTCGCAGTGTATTCTCCGAGGTTCATAGTTACTGTGCACTGAATGATGACATCATAGGCGCACTTTTAACTCGGAAAACTGCTTTGGCATATGACATTGTTTCTTTCGGAAAAACGGTTTGCTTCTTCGAATTTTAAATTTGCACGGGGTTGTATTGTTAATTTTCGTTTTCTACTACGTTTGCTGGGGGTAGTGCTCCGATTCGGTTAAAGTTATTAATTATATCCTCATCCTCTGTAACAACGACGAACCAAATCAGCACCTTTGCAGCATGGGTTCCATCTCTCGCCTGTCGGAAAAACAAAGAAGCGGGATTTCCTGCGCTGGAAAATTCAGTTCTTGAATGGCTGCGAGATGGCACTGCACAGGCTACTGCGCTTGCCGCGTTAGCTTTCAGACCCCTGCGTACGTATACGCTTCCGCCCTACTAAAAGTCTTTCTGTGGCATGTACGCGACCGTGGCGTAGCGTTCCGCAAAGTACGTGGGCTGTGCGTACGTAGCGCTCACTACGCAGTACTAAAACTCTCTATTATACGCTGTACCATGACTAATCTGTCACACTGCGACCGCTGGCGCTTTGGAGGTCAAGTGGCCTGACAGGTTGACGTTGGCTGATACATGACGTAGTGAAGCGCTTCAAAATAACAAGTGAGCGCCCGCATAACAAAGTAAGCGTGTAAAGAGCGTTTGGAACGAGTCTGAGCAAGGTGGACGAATCGACATTGTCAGTGCTACGCCGACCAAAGCGCCCGTTTAGGCACTGTCTACCTTGACCATCGAACGCTGACGCCGCTATCCGACACCGCGCCCAGCCAAGGCTAAAACAAACTTTCTCATGGCCGTCGCCGCAGCAAGATCACATGAGGAGAGAGAGCGAGTTGTCTGATGTGTACAGCTGTGTGTGTGTGTGCGTGTGTGTGACTGGTGTACGCGTCGGTACCAGGGATTCGACCCGGTGGTAAGAACGGATGTGTGGGCGTGAAATGTGAATACCGAGAGAGTCAGTCGAAGCTGGACCGAGCGTTAGAACGGACACGAATCGCAATAGGCAACCTGCAGTGGCCAGGCGGCGCTAGTGGAGCGCAGCGTTCAGCGCCGCCAACGGCGGCGCCGAGTAATCTGAGTAGGCTGGCGCGGTCGGGTTGCGTTCGCGTTGTACGGCTAGAAGCATCTCGGCTCTCATTTTCTGCAGTTTTAAGGCAATCGAATGTCTTGAGAGCTACTTCCGAAAACCAATACTGACGAAAGGACACTGCCTGTTCGAGAATGCTCATGTTTAAAACGTGAACGGTGTCGACGTCACCGCGAAGTGCGCGCCGCTCGCGACGGAACACCCGCGCGCACAGCTTTGAATGTCGCGTGAGTAGACGGAATTTTTTTTAACGAAATTTATTCTCTCAGGGCATTAGTCGGATATGTGATGATGAATTAAGAAATAATTAAATGAATGAAAAGTGTTGTAAACGTAGCTTTTCATTCACCTATTGCGTTCACACCTCATACCCAAACATTGAAAGTGCAGAGAGAAAACCTGAGAAGAGATTGATCGCCGTTTCTTCTTTTTTTTGTTCTTGCTGTTTGATTACAGCAGCATAATAATTTCCTCCAGGTTTTGCTTTAAAGTTTAATACCATGACGAACACTTTTGTTCGTGGTGCACCTTTCGGCAGTGCCGCGGAAGTTACAGGAGGCATGGTGCGGTACCCGCTACGGACGTCGTGGCGATTGCAAGCACTGTGCGGTTGTAGCGTGCGTCATCAACGAAAACTGTGCGTGCCGGGGGCGGGGAGTAGGGGGCCTCCTACACGGTTGGAAAAATAAAGCCCTGAACAACAACAATAACTGGCATGCATTTTGTATCTCCGTACCTCAAGCTTGGGGAAAGCCGGCGGGAAATGCTGGCACTCAACGGCAAAGCTTTCGTAACGGAGGTCGTTAAGAGTTAGAATTTTTTACTGTTGTTACTAATGATGAAATATTATATCGTCTGAGACAAGAGACTCTTGAGTAGCTTGAGCAGTCGGCGAAAGAAATATTTGGCGTGGAACAATAGAACGAAGTTCCATTCTCAGCGTACATCATAGTATCACGGGCCTCTACACTCCGCCACTTCAACTTTTTCAGCACCTTAAGAACTAATTTACAGATAAATATGCTTATTGAAATCTGTAATTGGAAGTTTTGAAGATATTTTGGCTTTGTGGTTCCGAATAGACACCGCATTAGAAATCCGGTTCACAGATCCACGAACATTTTTTTTTTTATTTCGCCTCCGTTGAAATGCGGCTGGAATACGATGCTGCGGCTGCACGGCTTTGTTGATTTTCTGGACGTATGCCACTCGATCTTGCACAGCATATACCAGTACACGCCAAATTTTACAGCGCGTATTGAGTAGTGTGCCCCAACCAGCGTGCGACTCCCCGAGTCAGAAGTTTATACCGTTTCCTCCGCTCACGGGCAATCGTCTTATTTTAGCGTCTTGGCGTCTGTACGCCAATGGCCCCATAACAAAACAAATTTCAGTTACATTACTCTCTCGCAGCCAATATCTCCTTCTCTCATCATTCTCCCCAGGTTCCCCCAGCAAGCGGTACGCTTAGGTCTCCTTCGTGATTGTGGTAGTCTTTCTCGCCGCCCTTGCGCTTATTTTTATTCTTATTCACATCCGTAGTAGTCGAAGCATCGCACGAGACCACTGAAGTTACTAAATGATTAAATCACACTCACTGGGATAACAAAACGCGAACGCAGAAAGAACACAGCGGCCGCAACATATACGGCGTCAGCTTCTGCGCCGACTCAGTATTAGCTCCCGTCGGCCGCCAGGTGGCGCCACATGTCTCAGCAAACTCCATTGCAGGTTGCCTATAGCGGAGTTCGCACAGACGCGTTCTTCTTGTGGACTGACATCCACCTAATTTCCTGATGCGACCTAAATAAATTAGTTATCTTAATTTATTTCAGTGTCAGCTAACAACATAAACGTAAAAAGTTTCGGAAAACATGGTTGATGGGTCTCATATCTCAAAGAACACTGCAGCGGTTTTCAAATGTGCCAATGCTATAATTTTTAAGTAGATTATTTGTTGATCATGTCTGTGAAGTTAATTTTTTTCGATTATGCACAAAACTACTGCACAATCGCTGACTTAAAGCGGCCAATTCAAAGCGGAGAGAGAAACCTCGCTTCTCCGTCCGTCGTGACGTCACTTTGAGGAGCCGGAGGCATTCGGAGCCAACGGAGGGAGCTTTTGGCGGGAGCTGTTCCTCGTCTTGCGTGCTTTGTAGACGTACAAAACACGTCAACTTATGGCACATTCGGTTGGGGGGACGAGACCAGAGGCGCTGAGCAGTCAGTACAGAGCAGCGCAGGAGCACGCTGAGCAAGGGTGTAACTGTCCTCCCACGGGAACGCTCTCTGCGTGTCGAGAGCAGAGCGCCACGACCATGTGACCGCACACTTCTCAGCATTCTCCGCCTGCCCGCAGCTGCGGCAGTTGCAACCCGAGGAGAGGCCAACGCTCCGTGTAGAACCGCTTGTTTTGTATGCCTTTGTTCTCACAGCGCGGCGATCTGCCTCCTTTGGCCCTTTCGACGCCAGCAGCGACTCTCAAACATGCATACAGCACCTAAGCAATGCTTTCCGCTCGCCGAGCGCCGACGCTTTGAAACCGCCATTTTGAGCGTCGCCGACTCAAGAGAGAGAGTCGGTGACGCTTTTTTCGCAAAGCTCCACGCAACAGCTTCTGTGCTAAACATCGGACAACTTATTAGCAGCACGCGGTGATTATCTTTGCAAGCGAGCAGACGATTAAGGCGAGCCCGCTGTTGTGTCGCAGCTAGATTGTGACGGCTTTGCGAGAGCCTTTCCAGCACAGCACATGCTTGATACGTTCGTGAAACCCCTACGGGAGCGTTATTAGAAGATAAGGCAGATACCGTTCAGCTGAGTATGGGCGCAATCAGGTATGGAGCGCACAGAGCGAGATTTCCTTCGATGCGTCCAAGCAAGCAATCTTCGAAGTTGCTCATATATATGACCTTGTGATTTTGCACCCATTTCTGCCTCGTCATTTCACATAGTCCTGTCTTGTTTGGAGATGCAAATTAAATTAAAAATGAAAATGACGGAAAGCACATTTCAGAACATGGTTTTCTCATGATGGTATGGGTGCGGAGGAGCTACAGCTTGGCTTTCAACATACGTCAGACGTCAATTCACTAAACGTGTATTGTGACAGTACGATAAAAAGGAAAGGCTTTCAACGTCTGCTAAATGTCGTATGACTCAAGCAGAATACTGCGCGCATTTGACTTTGTCTACAATTGCCCCTTCAATGCCTCGCATGCAATGTAGAGCTCGGCAACCGCGCTTCGCTTATTGTTCATTTGTCGGGTGGCAGCTGTGTACTGCTTCACCCTTTCTATAAAATTCTTCGTTTCCCCAAGGTACCACGACTGGAACTCAAAGCAGGATTTGGTACACCAAGCTTTGGGTTCATTTTTCAAAACAATGACCTTTCGGGCGGGGCGAGAGGCCTGAGACGGAGGTAGTCGGCTAGGGCATTGTTAGTTGCCCTTCCTTCTCAGGAATATGCTGGCCGAGGCTTCACTGAGGGCCATGTAGTTAATGCTAATAATGACGCACACTACTTTTCAAAATGCCTCACTGTAACCAAAGCAAGTTTTCATGCTAAATCTACGCTCCCCACAACGGAAGTGCTGCATCGTTTGTGGGCCTATCTGGTACGGATACATGCGGTAAAAATCCAGATGGTCATTCGAATGGAAATGGCGTGCCATAATGACATTCACAGAACCACAGAGAGCTGCGATCAGCACTCAGCGCAGCGAAGGAGCCGCATCGGCAGCTTCCCCGGTCCTCAGAATGTCGTCACACGACGTCTTGCCAAATCACAGGCGGCGGCGCGACTCGCGGTGTGCTCCGTCGCGTGGGCTGCACATTTCTGCTGAAAAAAAGAAAAAAGAAAGGACGAAGCTACTGCTGCTTTTTTGTGTCTATTTCGATCTGATACATTCGAGTTCGCAGCATGAAAAAAATGTGGGTTTGCGCTGAAAGCCCAATTTTGGCAAAAAGTGCTGAAGTGTCCCTTTAAGGACGAGAACAGTCAGGCTAGAGAAACAAGGAGAATAGATTTAACTGATTACTCTCTTTTCCTTTGTACAGTTGTATCTATAGAGGATGCTTTGTTTCAGAGCACCTTATCAAACACAATGCCCATTTTGTTGCATGGTCAACGTTACTCAGTTTTTGCACAGCGCAGTAGAAAAGAACAATTGAATTGAAGCAAGTCTTTAGATTCCTGCAGAAAAAATAACAAAGAAAAGATAATACCTATCGCACTGCTGTGAAAAAAACTTCGCTATAGTTTGACAGGATTTCTTAAAGTGAAAGCTGCGTTGTGAGTAATGTATATATGGGTCCCGTACACTGTTGAAAAGCAAGGTGAACCAGTTCACCATCCATTCAATCCTGACAGCAAAGAACAGCAAAGAGAGCAGCAAAGAACAGAAAGCATTGAATTCGTGTACTACCAGGTCAGAATCAGACATCACCACATACGTACGCCATTCTTCGTACCCCTTGAAAAATATTCACTGCTTGTGAACCTCAAAACACGAATCTGAGCCTATAAATATAGTTACTATAACTGTAGTAACTATAGTTACTCTCTACAGCCGACCGTAAAAAGGTGAAAATTGAGCTTTATCTATGAGGGGTGTGCCTTATTCCCGCCTGATAGTAAATACGTGAACATGTTTGTATATAAAGCTGTGAAGCAGTGCTTTGTGCAGCAAAAGATGCCCAATTTTAAGGGATATAT
>JAJIZL010031987.1:12537-32190 GCA_023969395.1 Amblyomma maculatum
TTTATTTATTTATTTATTTATTTATTTATTAGCTGCTTGCACCCATTGATTGCGTACAAACAGCAATACACTCTCAGCTGTGGTGTGACATTGTACGTTAAAACATGACGCAACAGTTGAAGCATGCGGAGTATGTTGATGACATTAGCTCTATTACTATACAAGCAGATAGCATGCATGCAAATAGCATGCAAATTGGAGTATAGAAAGCAAACTTGTACACTGCTATATTAATGAATAATGGTCATCCATTCAACATGTGCTGAATGCGCAGTGGTGGAGAGAGGCATCTGCGGTTGTCAACAAAACACCCAGGGGCTTTATGCACTGCACTTGAGCACGGCCAGTTTAAATGCAGAGCCATGGTAATCTCTTCTATTTTTACCTTGCGAGCCTTTCTACAGGAATGATCTATACTGAAATGCACGCCATATCAAATATATGAAAAAGGTTCAATTCAAGCCATAGTCGACCATAATTGAAGTAGTATTACCTTCCTATATATCGATCATATACGATACGGATTAACCGCCTTTGAACGCAATCGATCACTTTAGACTAAGTGAATGTCAGCTAGTTTTATACGACGCTTGATCATTCGAATTTTGAGGCCCAGTGACTTGTGGAGTATTATTTCGTTGTCTTTAGATTTAAATCGGTGTGTTTAGCATAAGACTCTTCCCGGAGTTTAGAAGGCTCAAGTGTATTTTAGATAACTTATGTGCGCCTCAAAGTTCACTTCACCATCTAGATATACACCTAAGTAACGAACATTACCAACACGCTTTATTACACTCTTATTAACATAGTAATAGGAGCATTTTTCGCAAACACGTTTTATAATACTGGCGACGAATTTTATAGTAATCGGAGCATTTTTCGCAAACACGTTTTATAATACTGGCGACGAATTTGACCCAAGTGGTACACTACAACTTGCAGATTAACAATCAAACGAGCATCTGCGATAAATGACGACATCCTTTAAAATAAGCTTGGAAGATTCGCAATACGTAGTAATAATTTCTGCGGTCGTAGCTTGCCTAGAGTAATAATCGCTACCTAGGTAGGAAGTTTCTGAAGTCAAAATATATATCATTGAGCTGGATTTTTCGTTTTTTTTTTCTTACCGAGGCCAGTTGGCCAACTACGCTAGTCTCCACTTAGCAGCCAAGTAGTAAGCCATGGTACTCAATGATCAGCTTACTTTTAAAAGCTGCCAAGAACACGATAGAAAGAATTTTGACAGTTATGGCAGCACAGAAATTGGCTTAATTTGGACACATGAATAATGCTTTCTTTATTAGCCTTTGATACATTGATACAACAAATCACAGCTCTTCGCAAGATGAAAATTCTCTACGCCACAAAGATAAGTTAAAATCGTGGCTTAAAGCAGAAGGACACTGGCGCAACCTTTTAACACACACAAAAGAATTTTGCACGCTCCTGAAGATTTTTTTGGCTGCATGGCAAATGTAGCTTCTAGAATTCTCTTGGATCGATGCTGTCAATATAAAGTAAAGCTATTTTTTCGTTTTTGCTGATAAAGTGCATTTCTTTCTTTCGCCACTCAAGCGCGTGAATAAATATTAGTAAAATGTTTAAGCGCAGGGGGTCACTAACCTTTTCAGATCCTTTACGAAGGATTATTCCCAGTTTAACTCCATTTTCGTCTCAACCAGATGAAGCATATTTGTATAAAGTTGCAGTGAATTGCCCCACTCTTTCTTCCAAAGGTTGCAAATGACCATTCTGGTCGCCACGGTGAACGAATTTTGCCCCCGGCCGAAGAACCGATCAGCTCTGTATTTTTCTTGTAAATATCCACGTTCGATAATGTTACCTAGGGTGCCTCAATACGGCGGCACGCTACATCGAGGCACCCTAATGTCACCTATTACAGTGCAACTCTAGGGGCATTTCTTTTCATAAATCGGTTGGGAATAATGCGGGTTACCAGCTCCTTTTAATATCCTTACAGGCAGTAACGATCGCGGGGCCACAAAGGATTCTTTCTGTGCGGACCGCTTGGCGAGTCTCATGTACTGCCTGCACGTAAAGCGTGCTTCATCTTTTGCTTGAGTGCGGCAGGTGATGCCTGCTGGCAGGTAGGCAAAGGACAGAGCCTGAGTGATCGAATTTTTAGTGTACTTGACAAAGTGGCTGCACATATCTAACAATGCATAGCAACAAAGCTGAAGAAGAATTAATTACAGAATAAAAGAAATTTTCAGTGCAGAGTGATAAATCAAGCAGAGATGTGTTGTCATAGGATCGAAAAACGAAGTATTGTCACCATCTTAATAGGATGCACTTCTGTCGGACAACGTAGAAAAAAAGATACTGAAATGAATGCCTGCTAATCTACTAAAAATAAGTCGACCTTGAAGCCACTATGATTCTAAAATTATTTAACTCTTTTTCTTCTGCGCCCAATGAGCATCGTTAACCGCCTATTGGTGATTTCGCATGAGAATTTCGGGACATTCTACATTGCTTATGGACCCGCTGTGCTGTTTGTCATGTAAGTAGAAAACTGAACTTTCATTTTAAACGTTGTTTTCATTTTTTTTTTCTTTCGAGACTGATTTTTTTTTTTTTTTTTAGCGCATTCCGAAGGCGCGGTAGCGTCTAAGTCGAAACCAAGAATGGTCAGCTTTAAAACGTTGCAGTCGGGAATTCGCCTGGTCCGTGGTTAACTTTATCGACAGCCCGAGCAGCTGTGAGTCTTATTGCGTTTATTTTAGCGTCAGAATTCAGCTCTTTGCAACTGCAGCCAGGCTGGAACATCGGTGTCCGAGCATCGGTCAGCTTAGTTTTCGTCGTTTACCTTGTTTTGCGTGTGCAGGTATTACTTTGTACCAAAAATATATTGACCTTCAAACTTTCGGGGTTTTTTTTGTTTTGTTTTTTTTTTTTCGCAGATAGTGACTAATAATAGGTCAAGCATTCTTTTTTTTTTTTTTTCATATACCAAAACAACTTCTACTTGTTTCTCTGGTGCAAGTATATGCTTATAATTTTTGTTCAACGTTATTGTAAAACCGTGTTTTGTTTTGCGATTAAACTTTTGCATTGCAACGCACATTTAGTTGCCTAAACTTGTATGCTTAAAAACGGAGCTTTTTTAATCATTTCTATTTCATGGGCTGCACAAAAAAAAATTAAATTTATTGGCCTTGTGGGATTCTCTACAAGGCTGCGGCTCCGCTCTTAATTAACCGCCGCTCCGTTAGCTCAGACCACACTGGTGGCCCCAGTGAACACCGAGGACCAAAGGGTTAACCGTTTATTGGTCTTCCTCGGCTGCGCGCGGGATCAAACAACGGCTGGGTACACCTGATCAGTCCGTCTGGCTTCGTGGACGCGTCCGCTCTCTTCGCCCGTCCGGTCTGCCCTCCTCGGTGCACGCACAGGCGCACTCACTCACGCACTCCTGTCTGCAAATGCCACACCCAGCCAACACAGCGCTGATTTTTTTTTAGCTGATTTTGTTTATAGGAAGGGAAAGGAGCGATAACTGTCTCACTTGTCCTAATTCAAGAACCCCACCTAATACCTATTAAACTCCAAGACTATGTCACTTACCAGCACGACCAGTTAACTGCCACGTTAGTGCACAAATTATACACTGCCATATTGCACGACCCTTTCGAGCCGGATATTGCGCACTGATATATAACTATCCTTCCTCTCCAAAGAGGAGCGGCAAGCACGCACGTATTGAATGTATACAGCCCTCCTAAAGACAGGCACGCAAAATTGGGTTCCCTCATAAAGAAATTTCTGACCTTAGTGGGCCATTCCCCCTGCGTGATTGGGGGCGACTTCAACGCACCACACCCTTCATGGGGCTACCCGGCAGCGACACCAAAAGGCAGAAAACTGGAAGAAGTAGTGACGCAAGAAGGGTTATCGACCCTCACCGATCCCACTTACCCTACGAGGCTGGGAAACAGTGTCAGTAGAGATACGTGTCCTGACCTGACGTTCACCAAGAACATACAAAGCGCCATTTGGAAGAATACCGAACAGCACCTGGGAAACGATCACTTCATACTCTCTCTGGAGATAAGCACAAATGCGTGCAAGCGCAAAATAGGTATCGCAAGAGTTACGAACTGGGACAGGTGGAGAAAGGCCCAGACATCTCCTGCAAACCCTATTACCGACCTAGAGGAATGGGTTAAGGATGAGGTGCACACTTTGAAAGCCTTTACAAAAGAGGTCTGCACGACAGAGGACTGCCCAGCGGTCGATCCGCACCTTCTACATTTATGGGAAGCGAGGCACTCATTGACAAAGAGATGGCGCAGACAGCGGCTTAACCGCAAACTCAAGAAAAAAATAGAGGAGATAAACAAAAAGGCAGAGTCATATGCCATATCCTTAGCCAGACAGAACTGGAATTCGCTCTGTGATGGTATTCAGGGGAAGTTAGGGGTGTCAAAGACTTGGAAGCTCCTACGTGTCCTAATCGACCCCAGCAGCAGCAAGTCGGCCACTAAAGACAGGCTCACGAAGATCGTACACGCCACCCCGGGTACGGACACAGAGTTGATGGAAAAGCTCAAGACCAGGTATCTGTGCACTGACCAAGTCGTGGAACAGCCGGAGTATTCTGGGCTGCCGAATCCCGAGCTGGACATCCTACTCACGAAAGAAGAAATAAAAGCAGAAATCGCGGCCATGAGAAAAAATGCAGCTCCAGGTCCAGATCAGATAACAGCGAAGCTCTTATTTAACCTCAGCGATGACACCATCACCTCGCTGGTGGAATGCTTCAACGAGCAGCATTGGGCTACAGGAACGTTACCAATATCCTGGAAGACAGCCGAGGTTCGGTTCATTCCGAAGCCGAACAAACCCCTTAAACTGGATAATCTAAGACCGATATCGCTGACCTCGTGTTTGGGGAAACTCATAGAGAGGGTCATCAACACGAGACTGAGTAGATACTTAGAAGATAACAACCTCCTACCTAATACTCAATTCGGCTTTCGCCTACACCTATCAACACAGGACGCCCTGTTGTACTTGTACAAAGACCTCCTTGAGACACCTCCCAAGTCACAGACAAGGGCCATCCTGGCACTTGATTTGAAAGGAGCGTTCGATAACGTTCTACATAAAAATATCCTGCAAAGCCTCGCCGCTACCAACTGTGGCGCAAGAACCTACAACTATATAAAAACTTCTTATCAGCCAGGCAAGCCACTATAAACTTCGGTGGAATAAAATCAGATCTCATCACTCTAGGCCCGAGGGGAACTCCGCAAGGGGCGGTACTGTCACCCCTCTTGTTCAACTTAGCTATGAAAGATCTACCAGGCCTTCTTTCCGAAATTCCCGGCATCAAACACACATTGTATGCGGATGATATCACTGTCTGGTGCAACTCGGGGAGTGACGCCGAGATCGAGGAGCGTCTTCAAGCAGCAGCGGACACGGTGGCCCGGTACGCCAGGGAGAGAGGCCTCCAGTGTGCGCCGGAAAAGTCCGAGTTGCTAATTCTGAAGAACCCGAGGACACCCCTAGCACAGAACATCTCGGTGTATATAGAGAGCCACCCAGTACAGAAACCCACGGAGATCAAGATCCTAGGGCAGTATATCCCGCAGGGGCGACAGAACACCACCACAATGAAGAAGCTTACAACATCCACCGAGCAAATTCTCCGGATGATACATCGTATCCGAAATATACACCATGGCATGAAGGAAAGGGACACCATCCGCTTAGTGCAAGCTTTCGTGATCTCGCGGATAATGTACGGGACGGCATTCCTTAACCTCTCCAGGTCGGAAATTGAAAAGTTGGAGACACTCATCAGGAAAGCCTACAAGACGGCCCTGGGGCTACCGAACTCCACGCCAACGGCCAAGCTCATGGCTCTAGGAGTACATAATACCCTCGAAGAGATGTGGGAAGCACAATGGCTCTCACAACTCAATAGGCTCGCACTTACAACACCCGGCAGAGAACTGCTCGAGAAGATCCATGTTAATCAGCCGTATACAATTCACCAAAGGAAGAGGTCCCACGCGATGTGAGAAGACGCATCAACGTGTACCCCATTCCGCGGAATATGCATCCCGCATATAACATCGAGAGGAGGATAGCAAGAGGGGAAGCCCTGCAGAAGAAATGGGACAAGCAGACTAACACCCTTTACGTGGACGCAGCAGGACCACACAGTGGAGTCATGACTATCGTAGTCTCAACGCCTGCGGGGTCGATGGTGAACTGCGCCTCGGTGAAAACATCTAACCCCACTCACGCAGAGGAGGCAGCTATTGCATTAGCTGTAGCATCTAACCCCAACGCCGTTGTGCTCACTGATTCCCAAAACGCCTGTCGCAACTTCAATTACGGATTAATTCATAAGTCAGGGTTGTCATTGCTAACTAAGCACCCACCCAACCAAGCATCAATCATCTGGTTTCCCGGTCACCTGGAACTACCAGGAGGAAACGAAGCCGCTCACAGGCATGCCCGAGCTCTTCTATACCGGGCGTCTCCCCCTGACGACCATAAAGGGTGCCGTGACCTGATAGGTTTAGCAGTGTATGCTGACAATCTCGCGCCCTACAGAACAGCCAGAAAGGAGTACCCAACACCACACAAATCCCTCAATAAGTTAGAAGAGAACATCCTTAGGAGACTACAAACCGACACATACCCAACACCAGCTAAATTACACCTGTGGTACCCTACACTATACTCTCCGCAGTGCCCACACTGTGGAGAGGTAGCTAACCTCTACCATATGGTGTGGGCATGCCAATTTAATCCCTTAGTTGACCCCATTCCCAACCCCTCGGAGGAGCAATGGGAGGCTATTCTGCTCAGCGATGATCCTGACCGTCAGCACTGGCTGGTGGGGAGGGCCAGCGCAGCAGCAGCAGCCAATGGACTACCGGACTAGGCGGCCCACCCACATGTTCTGAGAATACTGAATAAATAAAGATGTTTTCAATCAATCAATCAATCCCACAGTCTTTACACAAAAAACGCTACATAAGGTTTGGTTTGGTTTGTGGGGTTTAACGTCCCAAACCGATTTAGGCCATGAGAGACGCCGTAGTGGAGGTCTCCGGAAATTTCGACCACCTGGGGTTATTTAACGTGCACTGACATCGTACAGCACACTGGCGCCTTGCTTTTCGCCCCCATCGAAACGCTGCCGCCGAGGCCAGGATTCGATCCCGTGTCCTTGGGAACAGTAGTCGAGCGCCGTAACCACTGCGCCACCCCGGCGGGGTGAACGCTACTTAAACATTTAAGACACGCTAATTTTCCTTACAGTAAAAACAGAGTTTAGCAGCGCACTTTACTTTTAATTGTGGAAAGGCCACTTTGCAAAGCATAAAGAGTTAGGTGATGATCGCAATTCAGCAATAGAATAAATTAAGCGCACAGCTCATCGGTTTTTATGTTTGCTGTAAAAACCACAACTTAGATGGATATTTGGTTGATGTGGAGTATCACTGACGCAACAGCAGCATGTGAGTTCGTACAATGAATAAATAAATACGCATGATTATTGACTCCCAAGCAAAGTGTATATCTTCAAGGAAACAACGTCGGAGGAGTATTATTAACAACACAAGAAAAGCTTGATGTCTCTACTGTTATTTTTCGGCGGGATTTCAGAAGAAATCAAGGCGAGCGAAATGAAATCAGCCCACATAGCGGCGGCGCTAGCCACAGTCAGGTAGGGTAACATATACTGACGCATATCAATGTCTCACTGTTCATTGTGCTCCCCTTTTTTGTAAGGGCCAGCTTTAAGGGAACCTTTATTGCTTCGTTTTTGCCAGCTTGCTGAATTTGCAGTCTTAGTGCGGCTGATTCTATGCAAGTACTCAACCAATGTTGTTCTGTCCCACAAATTAAGACTCAGAAAGAATAAGACCGTTCAATAATCAAAGGTTCAGAAAGCACCATAACCACTAATATCCCCAAAAGTGTTTGCTCATGTAAGCCTGTGTCGCCCAAGTTGCAGCCATCCTAGTAGAGCAAGCTTCCTAATCTCCTCAGCGCACTTGACTGTTCGCCGCCCCTCGCTGAGCTTATATTCTCTTTTAACTTCGTTACCCTGATCTACCATCGGTTATCGTTTCTCTGCATTACGTGTCCCATCTATCTTCATTTCGCCTTCTTCAGTATTATCAGCTAGTGTTCGTTCCCTGACCCGCTTTCCTCTGTTCCTCTCTCGTAACGTTGCCCCTATCATTTTCGTTTTCATACCTCCAGCCACTGTCACAAAACGCTCCTCGAGCATCATCAGTCAAATAAATGATGGCAGGAAAACTCCGTGGGAAGCCATGGTATGTCTTTCGCTTTGAAACAATGCTTCTTGTGAACCTAGCTTTTTGTCTGGATAATTCTTGACTTTTCGTCACCGTGAATGTTCAGCGAAATCTCCTGGCAGTAGCAAGGCGGCAGAATCATTGCTCAAAGTGAAAATCACCTTATCGTTTGGCAATACAGCTTGTAAACTAAAATGAATACATTAATGAATAAATGAATAAAATGAAAATACGTAGCAGGCCGAGAACGTAATACGAAATATGTCGTTCAGGAGAATCGCAGCTGGGGGGAATAGTAAGCACAAAATGCGTCCACATTCGCTTCCGTTCTACGTGTTACTGACTGGTGACCGAGAGGATAAAAGCTGGTTATTATTTCTTCCCTGGCAGCAATACGATTGGTGAAGCGCTTAGACCGGTGAATCGTTCACTGAATAACTGATATGTCTGCTAGTTCCACGTGCTTGTGTACGAACATGGGCTCGTTTTGTATGATTGACGAAAAGCCTGGGATGAGCGCCATCTCTCTTCCAATAATTATCTTGCAATAAATAGAAATACGAAAATTCAAGTGGATGCGAAAACAGCTCTAGCAGCAGGCGCTGCCACTCGCTAGCTTTAACAATGGTACTCGGTGTCGGACACGATACATTTGGAACACATTTGGTACTAGAGCAAGGATTAAATTACATATCGGTTCTCTGATAACTACGTTAGGAGGAATTAGCGTTTAGTGTTATTTATGCTCAATAGGTTGACCAGAAGCCTAGCACTGGCACCGAATCTTTGTTCATCAGCGAAGCAGATAGGCCGAAGTGAAGCTGTGTATCTGCTGTGCTGTGTGTGTGCAAGTATTGCTGTTTGTATATTGTTCTATTATTGTCCTACAGAGAGTCATTTGTTGAGTTCGGAATTTTGGCTTAGAAGATGTCACGTTTTGTTTCCTAACCAAAAAAATGCAAATATAACGCAAACGCTGGCTAATATCAAAATCCTAATGGGCAAGAAAAGTACTCAAGTGTCCTATTTCAAAACAAAAAAGCTTTTCCTTTTACCGGGCAAAGGGTAGCAGAGCAGATTAAAAAAAAAACTGAGAGAGGTGTCTGTATGTACATACAGCGCTACATTGCAGGACTGATATATTATACTGAAGGACGAGAATTTTTGCAGTACTCTTTCATCATCTCTTTCATCATCAAAGGCTTAGGAAGGAATTGGCGCGCAATTTGAAAGTATCAAAGACTTAAATGGGTAAACAAAAAGTGAATTAATGTGACATATAGAATGTCACGTCATGGCAACCGGAATTAAAGCCGAAAATGGCATAGGAAGGGCATAGGAAGTGACTGGCGCGCAATTTGAAAGTACCAAAGACTACAATAGATAAACAAGAAGTGAATTAAGCAACTAGAAGCAACCAGAAGCAACCAACACCAGTATCCGTGCTTTCGCATTATTTCAACGCAGATTCTGCAGTTCTCTTTTTTTGTGAAAGTGCTGACGTCGCCATTGTAGCTGCATCTTGGTTGCCCTCTGAGGTGATGGCCCTGTCAGAAGGATATGCTCCCTCCTTTTGTACCTGTCTCGAGGACAAGCATTCGGTGCGTATTACATCCATTCTGAAATAAATAAGAGGCATAAATTGCAGGATTTGATTATGAATCGAATTGCAAAGTTCATGTACGCGAACTAGGATCCGCCATTGGAGCTGCGAAAATGAATCATTAACGCTGCCGCGCGTCATATTTTTAAAAGCGGAACTCGAATTCATCCGCTAATGCTTAATGTGAAAGCATTTCTGGCCTCAAGAGAGACTTGTACAGGTCCGGCATAGTGTGTCGGCACAGCGTATTATCAGAACATGTCCGCATAAATTGTCAATCATTAAACATAAAAAGGTATGTGAAAAACAACACTGAACTACTTTAAAGCAGTACGACCGTATTTCGAAAGAACCAAGCTTTGTCAGAATTCGTATTTTCTCCTAACAACAAATCAGTGGAACTGTTTGCCTCCGTTTATCGTTGAATGCGGCAATGAAAATATGTTTGCTGAGCTGTTATTAAAACATACGTAGTTTTTTTTTCCTCTCTTCCCGCAGTATTTGTAGATAAATATGAATAAATAAAGAATTATAGAACCGCGCTCAAGTCTGCTTAAGAGTGGAAGTGGCGAAAATCAATTTACAGGACTCTTTTCCCTAACTTAATCCTCATTGTCATCGCTACTATCATCGTCACTATCACTACTAAGATCATTATCAACTAAATTTAGCTTCATTGTCATCGCTACTGCCATCATTATCATTATCACTAACTGCAGCGTCGTTATCATCGCTACTATCGTCCTTATCATGCATCATCATTGTCGTCGCTATCATCATCTTCATGCTAAACAAGGATAATTGCGATCTGCTTCTGCCGAGCCCGGCGTGATGTAGCGGTTTGCCCATGAACAGCTCCTTGAATACAATGGGATATAACAACAAATTCAGGTAAAGCTGTGCCCAGTCTCAACTAAATAGCTGCATGTAAAAAAGGGGTACTTAGCATTCTATTTGAAAGAAGCTATACAAGCTTCTCTTCTTTATACACGATTTTCATCGGGCTATCCCAATCATGTGACACGAAAAAAAACTTAGCAGCAATACCTATTACTCACTGTTTCCTCTGCCATTGTATAAGACCATGTACACTGCAGGCCTAGGACAAGATGCTCTCAAACGAGTTTTAAAAAATGAACATTATTCCTGAACCAAAAACATTTTTTTAGACTGCATAATGGGACTTAACCGGTTAAAGCATGGTTGCAAGAGAAAGCAATTTTTGTGCCTTAGGGTGTCCACTGTCTACTACGCAAACCATTAAGCCTGTTTTCTTGGATGCTGGGACGCAGTTTTCTGCTGTGTTCATCCTCCAAAGGACTCTTCAGAAAGATTTTCCACTTAACCCTCACGGTATCTGGTGTCTCTCGATTGAAAATGAGGGCGGTATGATCTTGCAATGGCGTTGAGTGTGCATATTATATGGAGAAGTATGATGGCGGTACGTCACGCGGATCTTGACGCACGAACAGTGAGAGAACACTCTTCTGAGTAAATCATTGCAATGCACTGTGAAGATGTAAAACTTGTGGATCCAGCACCTGACGTACTCCCGCACATGAGACATTAAATACATTGAAAGAATTTTATTCATGTCACTTCAGTCGAATACGGCTGAGGGTTCTTGTGTAAATATTGCATATTTTGAGTGCAAACAAATGTGAGGTTTTATGTTGTGATTGGGGCTTCTTTTTGTGAAATATTGCATGTCAAACCAGTCAATAAAGAGGGTGTCACAAAGAAGATAGTGGGTTGGAGTCCCAAAAAAGCCGTACGTCCAGTATGGTCAAGGATTTGAGTTGCAGTAAAAGTCGTGAGTTCGGGTCCCTCGTTCGCATCACAGCAACTGTGATGCAGTGCGCGATGTCGAGACGCAACTGTGACGCCAGCCATTGTGGGGCCGAAACGGCGAGTGAGAAAACGGCATGCACAACAATTACTCTTTTGTCACAGACTGTTCGTGCTTTATCGCCTCTGGCTCGCCATTCGCTCTTAATGCCCCACTAACAGGTCTTAAAATTCTATTTCACAAAAGTGCAAACTTGGGAAAGCAGGTGTAGATCCATGACGTAAAAAAACGGGCAAACCCAAGACAATGGACAAGTGATAGCAACACACAACACAAGTGCTAGTGGTCCATTTTTTTTTGTTTTTTTTTTTTTCAATCTTCTGTCCGTTGTCTTGGCGTTGCGCTCTCTCTTACCTCATAATCCTGATGCAACCGTTCTTCGTACAGAGTTCCGGGCAGGGGGGCATGCGTCTACTAGTACAGTTGGCGACAGCGATTCTGATTAATTACTTACATTTAGTTACTTTAAAATTATCATTTGAGAGCTCACACTTGTGATTCCATGTCCAGATAAGAGTTGCACGTCATAATAGCCACAGACTTCGACATAACACGGGCCCATACTCTGCAAAAGCCACCTGGAGTGACGTGCAAGTATTTAACTGCTCCCGGCCCTTTGGGGGTAGCGGAGGGGGCCTTCACCTCAGCGGCCGTAGCTCCTTGCTACCGGGGTATCTGTTGTGCATTCCGTCTTTGCACTCGCCGTCTCTACGGTGACGGACGGCAGCTGTTGCGATGGGCGTCTCTTTCGTTTTTTCTTTCTCCTTCCGTTCTTTTTCTTTCTTTCTTTCTTTCTTTTTTTCTTTCTTTCTTTCTTTCTTTCTTTCTTTCTTTCTTTCTTTCTTTCTTTCTTTCTTTCTTCCTTTCTTCCTTTCTTCCTTTCTTCCTTTCTTTCTTTCTTTCTTTCTTTCTTTCTTTCTTTCTTTCTTTCAACACGGCGTCCTGGCTGCATCTTGCCTTATCCCGCGCGTACACTTGCTAACACGCGCACCGCAACCACCATGAACGCATCAGCCCACCTTAGCTACGGGGAAGTCGAGCCAAGCCTACGGAAATAGTATTTCAACCAGACCGGGATTTAGCGCAGCACGAAGCAGAGGGCAAAGCGAAACAGGCATCAGTTCCCATGGCTGCTCCTTGCCATGTTGGCTTCGGTTCCTGGGGTTTAACGTCCCAAAGCGACTCAGGCTATGGGAGGCGCCGTAGTGGAGGGCTCCGGAAATTTCGACCATCAGGGGTCATTTAACGTGCACTGACATCGCACAGCACACCGGCGCCTTGCTTTTCGCCTCCATCGGAAAGCAGCCACCGAGGCCTGGATTCGATCCCGCATTCTTGGGCACAACAGCTCTTCACCACGTCATCAAAGAGGTTACATTGAAGAAACATGTACCAATAATGCATCAACCAATGTACGTACTAAACCAATTTTTCGCAAAATCAAATGTCCTGTTGCAATGACCATGTGAGAGCATTCAGCAAAGTAGCGAACTTATGCAGCCATGATTGGCTTAGGACAAGTAAGATTACAGCATGATGAACATCAACCACAGACAGATGGAAGAGTGAGATAAGACAAGAGCTATCATCTCAGTCTTCCGTCTGTCCGTGTTTACTGCGCTGTTGTTGCATCATGAATATATGGGAACCTGCTTACTTTTCTTTACAAAAGTACCAGAATTATAGCAGATCGCTTTGTTGGGCTACTTGGTACATTTTGATTCAAAAATTATACCACACGACGGACGAGGACAAAGAAGGAACACAAACGTCAGGACTACCGCCTAGTCCTGTCGTTTGTGTGCCTTCCTTTTCCTCATCCGTCACGCCTATTATTTCTGAATCAGCATCATAGCTTTAAAACCGAGAATCTTTTAAGCAGTTATGGTCCAGTGCAAGAACGAAAGTATTAAAAAAAGGCGGCCCTCATTAACAAAACAGTGTTGTGTAAAACAGTATTTCAATCATATTGCATCAATTTCAGATTAATTTTGTGGCATTTTGTTCCTATACTTAAATGCCAGAATGAATCCATCCTAACTATACCAGCAACAATACTATGAACCTCTGTTTCAAACAAGTATGTTAAAAAAGCATCTTTTCCTCGTTTACAATATTTCTGACACAATAAAAATATTTCAGCTTATTATGAAGCCAAAAAAAAAAAATGTACCACCAATATAGCGACACAATACCTTCAAAGCTAGAGTAACTTAATCATGACCTATACTGATGCTAGCAGAAAGTGTAAAAATAATATATCTAATTATAAATTTCTAGAATCCTTCAAATACACTGAAAACACACTATAAATAGGACGCACTTTTCTAAACTGTAAAATATATACGAAAAATTCGCCAGAAATATAGTTATCAGTGCTGTAAAAGATAAAAATGCACCAAGCATTTTCACAGCTGGCTAACAAGAGGACAAAAAAGGGTAATCACCCTTTTATTTATGTATTATTCTTTTTTTTTATTGTATGCCGGCTTTTGTTACATGTGTCTAAAATTCGGTGAATGCTGTTTTTAAATTTCCTTGACTTCTGAAATTTTCTATTGCTGAGTTTTTGTGCTGAAGCTACGTCAACCCACTCATGTATGGGCATCTACTGGCCTACAGTGTGACTAAATTAATAAAGAAATTATAATGACTCCATAATTTACCTTAGTTTCTGTTTTGCTGTCCCTTGGTATGTAGCTTTCAAAGTTGTTAGACGAGCTGACATTCCATTTTTAAAGTGAAAGCCTTGTTAGCCTCATTACGCGAGAATGAATCTGACTGTGTGTGCGTGCGTGCGAGAACTCAATAACAAAACATGATCGAATTGTAATAGGCATGATGTATCAATAGACATCATCCCCGGAGGGCACGAATGTGTGCCAGTTCTGAAATTTTCTTATCAAATTTGTGCCTCAACCATTCGTTGTACAGCATTCCAGGTGGCGCCGTACAATTTTTCGTTTACTATAGTCTACAGGTGTTAGTCAAGCTAGCCTCTACAGCTTGCGACATGAATTAGGAATGACGACAAAAATCCCCAATTATGAATATTTTGAGCAATTTCCGAGATGCTTATCATACTTGCGACACAACTGTTTGTCCTAGCATCCCTCCAGGAGGTGTCACATGATTTCTCTTTGCTCATAGCCTCCGTCTCTTAGTCAAATTGCAAACTAGCTCGCGACCCCCCCCCCCCCCCCCCCCCCTTCCCCCGCCGTTCAGGAAATTTTAATGAAAACATTGGCCGCACAAAGAAGTAGTGCTTTCAGATTCCCAGGCGCAAGCAGTCTTAGGTGTGCAACCGATGTTTTTTTTATTCACCCCTGTATTTTACCCAACTAGCTGATTATAAGACAAATCTTGTGAACAAGGTTAGTGAATGTCCTCTACTCTGAGGTACTAGTGAATATTTTTAGCGTGTTATAGGTAGGAAGGTTGGAAAAAGAGATCCCTGGATAGTTACAAGTATCCGAACTTCTTCGTGTGACTGCTAGCTTCTTGTATCAATGACTTTACTAGGCTGAGGGCTACCTGGTCGCAAGGTTGTGGGTGTCTATCTGCCACAGGTTATGGTAAACGAAAGAACAATTTTGTGTTCGCTGAAATATGATTTTAACCTCAAGACTAGCTTGAAGCATGCTGCAATTATGTTTTTAAGGACTGCTCTTTTGCTAGATATACGTGTTTCCGCGTATTCTAAACATTCTCAAACCATACTGTCAGATGCGGTATTTTTTGGCAAATTTTAAAAACATATTTCGAATATCGAGCAAGAGTTGAAGTATATTTCATACTAATTGATCTCTGATCTTCAAAACTACATTTCAATTAACTGCCAACATGCTAAAACCGCATATGTATTTCTCCCGTATTCAAAATATGCTCGAAATGTACTTTCAGATATGAAAGTTTTGATAAATATTAAAACCATATTTCTAATATTCTGTAAAACATTTGAACAACCACCTTTCTAGCGTTTTTTTTTTTTTTTCTGAGCTTGTATTGGCACTATCGCCATCAACAGTGTTGCGCCGTCTTGGCTCGTAATACGCGCTAAGGTAGGCTACGCGAAGCCACACGCAGAATAGGATAAATCAGTCAACACCTAAATCCCGGCCTGTTCACTTCGTCCGCGTCACGCTCCAGTTAATATTTCGGTGACTAAGTACCCGCCCTCAACAAGTGTATTCGCGAATACAAATTATGTTTAAAATACATTATGAATATCGCGCTGTATATTTCAAACGTATTACGTTTTTGCTAGGAGGCGGAGTGCAGGGGGAAGGAACTCAGTAAATGTTAAGTGGAAGCCTAGGGATGTTTATCGGCAGCTCTCAAAAATGGATAGCAAAGCTCTGACAAATCAAAAGGCACGCTACTTGCATCGCTTCTTGGTTGTAAACAAACGACATCAAACAACAAAAGATTGCGAAGAGAGCATAAAAATGATAAGCATTGTTTGCTTACAGTTAATTATCAGTTCCTTAATATTTAAAGGGGACATTACAAAGAGAGGGGAGAATCTAAAACGCAGCTAGCCAAAAGTGCAAATACAATTCGTTGACACGGTGAAAAGAAAAAAAATTACCGCAATTTAAACGAAGTTTACTACAATGAGGTGATGAGAATAAAGCTACAATGAAGCTAAAAGATTTTCACTAACTAGTCACGGGAAGCACACATAGCGCGGACTGCATTTGCTGCGAGGAATAAAAAAAGATACATTTCTTCCTGCCGGTTCTTCGTCCTTATGAGACAGGTGCCGAGACGGAAGCTCGTTTTCTAATGCGTCATTAAGTAGCGATGAGTAAAGCAGGCCCCATTGTGCATGCATAATCGAGTGTGCCGTCCTCCATTCTAAAGGTTCTTTTATGGGAACAAGAATAACTAAGAAGTAGTAGCACGACATTCGCTTCACAAGCGCGAAAGCCACTGCAACCGCTTTCATGTCCGGATATAAGTTGCTGGGCGCCTCTAAACAAGCGCCTCCGATCAATAGACTGCAGGCATCAGCTCCGAAAGAATGCAGCAAAAGAGTATGCATTTAGGGCATGAGTTTTGTTCCGCTCCTTTGGCAATTTGGTTGCGTGAAAAAACACGTAGTCACTTTCTCTCGGACGAGGGAAATCGTTAAGGCATTTCGCGAAGCTTTTGCTTGGTTACAAATATGGGACACAAAATGTGATGATGCCCGTCATTGAATGCTCATATCCAAACTGTCGATCATAAAGGAGCCTTCCTACTAACTCGTCCCGCTCACCGTTGCGTACGAACACCACAATTACAAATGGCAAAGTTTCCTGTCTTGAGAACCTGTAGACAAAAATTGCGTTGCCATCTACATTTTAGACGGAATTGTTGCTTCCACTGCGCTTTAAAAGCCGCTACCTATAATCTACGTGCCCTGTTTGGGCTGTAACACCGAAATAATTCTGAAATAACTGTTCTTAGTGCTGATGTGTCCTTGTTGAAAAAGACTGAGGAGTCATCACTTTGTGTTATTTGCATAAAATATAGCGTGACTGGCACAACATGCTCTCTTATACAACATTCCTCCTAAAATTTTGCTGCGTCGGCAACCAAGCCGCGCTACACGTGCAGACACATCCGCTGGGCTTAAATTGATTGCGAGCCTCAGAACTGTCATCTGGTGTACGATTATGTCCCCGGCAGCGGCTTGCTTAAGTTATGCAACCCTAGATGACCCACTTTAAAATTTTTCTCAAAATTTTGGTGAAGAATTTTTTTTTTTTTCTGCACCACACTCCCTGTGCACTTCAGACGGTGCTATGCAGTTTGAGCGCTTGTCGTATGTATTGACGCTAAACAAGCATGGCCTTGCTTGCGCCCATGCATATGCCTGGAGGGGTGGACGTTACCCTGATATTCATTGCAAATATTCCTGCTCCTCCTCGCAAGGCATTTTCGCCGCAATTATACCATCTTTGTAAACTAGCACGCCACATCGCCACAGCGTCAATATAGCGTCTGGAACGTGATGTTAAGGACGGAAGGCAATAAGCGCTTCATATGAAAGAAAGTAAGGTTTCAGATTAAGTGCTGCTGGCACCTCTTTCAAGCAATTATCTAATCTCGAACAGCGCACTTAATGAGGTATTTATTTTTCTTAGATTAATTATCATCGCCCATAATATTCATCTGCTGCAGCAGATTAGCTTAAGTAAGTCCTAGCGGACTTTATATATTGGTATTTATTTGCTTACAACGACAAAAATGCCTACCCTACGCGCATGAGTTATTTCTTTTTTTCCCTCCCGATGCACTGCTCAGTTCAGTTTTCTCAAAACTGAGAAGAGAGGAAGACTATGCCAAAAGCGCTGACCTTGCATGGCTGTCCTCTACGAATCTAATAACGGGATTGGGCTCTCAGAATAACGCAAGTAACACAATGTTACTAAGTGTTCCGGCACATAAAGCTAAGCAGGAGTGAAACAAAAGAACATGTTGGTAAAAAAACTTTGAAACAAACGTTTTTCTACCCCTTCCGCGACGTGATCTTCATCGAGGCTGCAGTTCTGGCGCTGTCATGTAAGTGAGGTGCTCTTAAAGCAGTTAGAACATGTTAGCATAGGAAGCTACTGACCAAAGCAGGGCTGAAGGATCTTCTGGGAAACTTCAGGATTAACTAAGCCACAAGAGCGCGACGAAGACCATGCATCAAAAAGGCTTGCAGACACGTTGTGCGGATAACTTACAAGTAGCTCGATAAGACAAGCCCACGCATTAACAGAAGGAGACTTTCTGCCGCAATAGCCGAGCCGAAGAAAACTAGAGAACCGTGACAAAACTACGACAAAACATTATTTACGTAGTTGTTTAGTACTTTTTTTGTAGTGTGTAGTTTTTTCTCTAATCTGTAGTTTTGTAGTACTTTTAGAGTTTTGTACTGAGCGAGCAGGTTATATGTCGGTTGTAGATGTCTGCGCTTGCTAATTTTGTGACGTAACGGCGCAAATAAATGCTGCTTTTTACGATGCTTTTTTAAAGAAAAGTCAAAAAGTTCCACTCTTTTTCTTGCAATCTTGGAAACTTTATCATTTCGCTAATGCTCGGCAAGCAACATGATTATGATCAAGCAGCATTTTTTGCAATCTTGGAAGCTTTATCATTTCACTAATGCTCGGCAAGCAGCATGATTATGATCAAGCAGCATGAGCAGCGACATGATCATGATGCCCGAATACCTACGATCGGCATAACGCCCTGTCGTTTCGCTGTTGCACCCGACCTTGTTCATGCATCGCACGTTTGAGAGCAGCACAATAGCAGTCCTCAAGCGTCTGCCGTGTATTTACTTTTAGAGCGCAGGCGCCCTTTCCTGCGTTTCGAGTCGTCGTCAGCGTCGGCCTCGTAGCCAGCTCCGCCCCCTTTCAGCCCCACAGCTCAGCCCCCTTCTCCCTCCATGGCGGCGACCGCGCGTGTTATCTGGTTGCTCCGTGCACTCCTGCCACCCCCGTTCGCAGCTGCATCCCCCCCCCCCCCCCCCCCTCTCATCCTGCATGGCGGTGACGGCGTTCTCCGGTTGTCGATGCGCCGGCTCGCTATCAGCGGCTCACGGTGCGTGCATCCCAAGCCGAAACGCAGAGCCACTCCAATGGGTCAACGCGCTTCCTCCTGCAATCTCCCGATAACTTATTTGATCTCTTCATTTCTCCGACCACGAAGCTTACTTTATGACAGCCAAGAACTGTTAGTGGAGTGCTTATTGAAGGAATACGTGTAAAAATTAAGAAAAGTTTTCTGTAATTGTACATACGTGTCTTGCTCGAAATCTTTGCCACAATCTATCGAAAACGTGAAACAGCTGATGAGCTGCGCTCAAATTTCGCATTAGGAAGTAACGTAATCGTCGGCAAATT
>JAJIZL010031990.1:0-19297 GCA_023969395.1 Amblyomma maculatum
GTTTCCAGGAATCCTGTTTTGTAAGCCTGTTTTGCTTTGTGGACACCCTGCAAATGCCAAATTGACCCTGTCAAGAGAACGTCTGGAAAAACACAAAGAAACGTCCCCCTGCGGGAAATAGCAGGAAGTGCTTTCTTTCTTTTGTTCACCCTTCCAGTCGAGAAGTGCTATCCTCCAGTGATGAATGCCTCCTATCCAAAGGAGACGACAGAGTGACATGTCCGCTGACGTGCAGGACAAGAAAGGAGCATGACGCATACGGCCATTAAGTGATTTCCCAGGAATGCAGGAAAGATTTGCAATTGTCGGAAAGGGACAATGCTGGGATCATTATGTGGCGCGCACGTGCGCTTGGGTTTCTGAGAAGGAAACCCACTTGTCAGAACCAGCCTGTGGTTTCTTTGCTGAAGAATAGAAATGTACCTCCTCTCCTCGCCGTTCCCAAGCTTTTCCCGCCAACAAGTGATCACGCGCAACGAATTAATGCCGGACCAGTCAGTGCCTCAGACCATCAGTGCAGTGATGTGTTCGATTGGATGCCGATATCTAAGGGGCGTGCCCTGGATTTGGTTGGTTAGCATCTTCAGAGAGGGGCTGGACATAGGGGGTTTTAAGGACGCTGCAGAGCACGAAATGTCGCTCTGAGCCCTGGGTAAACGGCTCATCCAGATGCTTCTCGCTATGAACTCTTAACGCTTGCCATTTTGTTAATATACCCTTCTTTTTCATGTAAATAATCCTGTAAATAAGTTTTCCCAAAGTGCCAGTAAACCTGCTTGTATGTATTGTACCAACTTCGAAGATTCAATCCTTCATCAACCCCGAGTCTCTGCACGCTACCAAGTGAAGGTCGGGTCGACTTAGTCCCAGCGTCACGACATTACTATTAATTAAAACTGTGAAGATAATATTTAGCCAGTTAATTCGACCGTCTACTACTACTACTACTACTACTACTACTACTACTAGTACTACTACTAATAATAATAATAATAATCATTAGCAGAGAAATATTACTTTGTGTATTATTATTTAGTAGTAGTAGTAGTAGTAGTAGTAGTAGTGGTAGTAGTAGTAGTAGTAGTAGTAGTAGTAGTAGTGGTAGTAGTAATAGTAGTAGTAGTAGTAGTAGTAGTAGTAGTAGTATAGGCTCTCTCAAGCTAGTGCCGCGTCTAACATGACGCCCATTGAAAAAGCATGCGCCGTTAATCGCTAGGCTGCTCGGCTCCTGGGGGCGGTAGATGCTAGTCGGAACAGCACGCTTTCTTCGTCTCTTCTGTCGTTTTGTCCCTTGCGGAGCCACCGTACCAAGCAAACCCAAATACGCTACCCGGCCAGAGGCCGACTGAAGCCTCTGTGCGGAGAGCATCGAGGAACGCAACCGCTTGGAGCACCCGGGATAGTGAAACGCTTATCATAATTCTCCTTGTCTATCGTGAGGAAGGTAGTTAAAAATATATAAATAAATCCTTTCTCCACAGGCAATTGAATCACGCTCCCTTGCACCCCCGTTGAGCGCTTTAACCAACTGCGCCACGCCCCGGATAGTAAAAGGCACACCATAATTCTCCTTCTCTGCCGTAAGAATGATAGCAGCGAATGACAATGACGCCGCAATTAATGATAATGAGAAAGATGGCATTATCAATGATAATAATGGTGCATTTGGTTTTTTATGATAATGAGAGCAAACGTATTGCCCCCGTGGGCAGCAGTAACGCCCAGGCTTTCGCAATTCTGCAGTGCAGATTCTACAGGTTTCTTTATTTTTCTATTGCCATTTCTTAAGGAGAGAGAGAGAGAGAGAGAGAAAACTTTTAATGAGCATATAATCAGTAAATATTCGCAGGAGCTGGGTGGTCGGTGCCCCTAGTCCAGGGCTCCGCTGGCAGCAGCTGACTTGCGGACTAGCTGGATAATCCAGGCTTGCTGGTCCAGGTTGTCGCTGGTCAGGGCCGCCTCCCACTGCTCGTGTGTCGGGCATGGCACTATTAACGTTGGGTCAGGTTTGTCCTGGCATTCCCAAGAGATGTGAAAGAGTGTGGGGCTTGCACCGCACCAAGGACAGTAACTAGTGTATTTTGTTGGGCTTATCTTATTTAAAATTTGAAGATTAGGGAATGTGTTTGTTTGTATTTTTCTCCAGTCTATAGCGTCCGAGGAAGGAAGGTGTTTGTGTGGTGGTGAGAAAATTCTTCTTTCTAACCGTAAATGTTCCAGCCTGTCGCCGTAGGGTCCTAGGAGAGGGGTGAGGTAGGGATGGGGATCCGCCCGGTTTGTAAGAGCTCGGGCTAGATCATTCGCTACCTAATTTCCTTCTAGGCCTTCGTGTCAAGGTGTCCATGTAATTGTGTGCGTCTGGGAGATGGAACGTAATATTGCACACGCTCTTTTGTGAGGTTTTCCGGCCAGGTAGTCCCTGCAGACTGGTTGGGAGTCCGTCACTACGTGTGATGACTTATTTTGGTTGTCTTGTGTTTTTATGGTGATGGCTATTGCCAGTGATTCCGCTTCCGCAGGATCCTTGGCATATATCGAAGCCTGAATAATTGGCCTCTTCTTGTGGTCAACTGCAGCTATTGTGAACTTGCCAGGTTCGCCGTAAGCCCCTATGTCCACGTAGACAACTTCCGCGTCTTTAGACAATTGTTTTTCCAATGATTTGACTCTGGCTTTCCTTCGACCCTTCTGTAACTCATGGTGCATGTGCCTGGGTATCGGGTTCACATAGATGTTGTTTCTTGTGGATGTCGGAATTTGTGATTTGATCTCAGAAGTTCTTAGTGCCTGCCATAGCCCTAGTTTTGACAGGATTTCCCTACCCGCCTGCGTTGTTGTTAGGCGTTGTTTCTGACTCTCTAGAACCGCCTCCTTGAGCTCCTCGAAGTTGTTGTGCACTCCGAGTGCCCAAAGACGTTCCGTTGATGTTGTTGGCGGGAGGTTTAGGGCCGTTTTATAGGCTCCTCTTATGATAGTGTCAATGGCCCTTTTATCAGTGAATCTAATTTCGTGATATGGGAGCCCGTAGGTAATTCTGCTAACGACTAGGGCCTGTAAAAGGCGTAGGGTGCCCTCCTCCCTCATCCCTTTCCGGTGGCGGGTCACCCTTCTAATCATTCTGGAAATTTGGTTGACTGTGGTTTTGAGTGTTTTGATTGTATAATCCACTCTCAAATTGCTTTGCAACCACAGCCCCAAAACTCTGATCTTGTCCTTCTCTTGAATTATCTGGTCTCCTAGAAAGAGCTGAATTTCTCCTGGGGACTTGTAATTTCTTCTGTGTAGCCTGATAAGTTCGAATTTTTCTGGGGAGCATTGAAGACCACTCTCCCCGGCAAATTCCTCGACTAGGTCTATAGCGGCTTGCAGAGCTTCTTCTTTTTGCGCCAAGGATCCCTGAGTAGCCCAGATGGTGATGTCGTCCGCGTATAAAGTGAAGCCAATATCAGTGCGGGTCAACAGTTTTTTTGCTAAATTTATCATTGCTATGTTAAATAGCATTGGAGAGATTATTGAACCCTGCGGTGTACCTTTGTTCGGCATGGGTACTTTTGGTGATCGGATCTCTCCAATTCCTATGGTGGCTGTGCGATCTGAGAGGAAAGCCTTCACGTATTTGAAAATTTTCTCTCCGCAGTTGATATTGTTTAATTCTTGCAATATGGTTTGGTGGCCAATGTTGTCGAATGCTCCTTTGAGATCTAGTGCCAGAATGAAATTTTCGCCTTTTCGGGGTATGGTGTTGATTACCTCTTCCCTAACCCGGAGGAAAGCATCTTGCGTGCAGAGTCCCTTGCGGAAGCCCAGCATGCAGGAAGGAAAGATGTTGTTTTCCTCGATGTAATTTTGCAGCCTTAGGTGGACTACTTTTTCATAGAGTTTTCCCAGGCAAGAACTGAGGGAGATAGGACGGAGGCTCTCCACAGCCGGTGGCTTTCCAGCCTTTGGTATGGTGATGATATCCGCGTGTCTCCAAGCTGATGGGACCTGTCCCTTCTCCCACAGTTCTTCGTTGATGTACTTCGTTAGGTCTTGCAGATGTTCGGTGCTTAAGTTCCTAATCATAGCGTAGGTGACTTTGTCTCCTCCAGGGGCAGTGTTTCTTGTAAATGTACGGGCGGCTGAGTAGACCTCCGCCAGTGTTATGGGGGAGTCAAGGGAGGGGTTTGGTTGACCCGCATATGAAGTTTGGCAAGCCGGAGTAGGGTCTCCTATGTATTTCTTGTGCATGGCGGTGATCAACTCTGCATCTGTGCCCGGGTATTTATGGGCTATGGTGTGGAGGGTTCTTCTTGTGGCTGTTTTGGTTTTTGATGTGTCTATCATGCTTCTTAATATTGACCATGCTTTAGCCGTGCTTAGGGTACCTTTCAGTGAATTGCAGAAATCTGCCCAGTTTTGCTTGGCGAGCTTTATAGCATACTCTTGTGCTTCAGCCGTAACCTGTGCTATCTTCATTTTAAGTTTTCTATTTAATTTTTGCAATTTCCACCGTTTTAATAGACTTTTTCGGGCTTCCCATAAATGTAGGAGATGTCTGTCTACTTCTGGGGTTTTTGTCGTTGTGTTGATAGTCTTGGTCGTTTTTGCATGAGCATCCTTCAGGCTTTGAACCCAATCTTCAATTTTTGTGATGCCGTCGTGTGGCCGTCTAATTTGTCTGAACTTATCCCAGTCTGTTATTTTAGTAGAGCCAATGTTCCTTTTCATACGGGTTGTCATTAGGGATAAGCTAAGGATTTTCTTAAGGAATTGCTTAACTTGTCCCGGTCCAATCACAACCTGAATTATTTTGCTAAGAATTTTCTTAAGGAATTTCTTAACTTGTCCCGGTCCAATCACAACCTGAATTATTTTGCATATATATAATTATACATGGGAATAATTGAATTACACTAATGAAATTACTGTAATTTAATTACTTTCATCGGTAATTTGTAATGTAATGAATTCCTTTTTCGGATTGGTAATTTAGTAATGTAATGAATTACTTTTTGGCAGTAATTTCGCAGCAAAAGTAATTAATTCCTTTCGAAATTACTTTTACAAAGTGCTTCACTACTCCTTTAATAGACAACAAAGTAGAGTGCCGCGAAAGCAGGAACGACGTGCGGCAAGCGAAGACAGCGTATCGGATCGGCAAAGGGGGACAGAATTAAGCAGAACAGTGCGTCTGAGACCTCGTGTGTAGCAGAGGCAACCATTCTCTAAGCAGCAGGATACAAGACGTCAAGGGAATCCCGAAGGGAGAGATGGTCGAAGAAGGCTGGAGCTGAAAACTAGTTGGGAGCGCGGCGCAGCGGTACTTCCTGTTGCGTCGGCTAGGGGGCATAGTGATGCCTGGTTACACTCAACACCACGGGGCGAGGGAGGATTGGGGCTGGGGGAGATAGGCGGAAGGGTCCATGACGGGAGGCACCGTGGCTTGAGCAAATGTGCCGACGTCGATTCTTGGGACTGCGGAAGCAATAAATAACCTAGCTTGTTCGGGCCTTTCAAAAGGCGGAGACAGTTCCGGGCCAGCAAGACGCTGGGTTCGCCTGTCACTTCACGACCGTTCGACCACGTTTTTTTTTTTTTTCAATGTCACGTGCTGTGGGAGAGAGGGAAGGATTAGCTCTCTGGGACCGAAGTTGGCGGGAAGGCGAAAGAATGTGTGTTCTTCGCGTCTGGAGAACAAGTTT
This sequence comes from Amblyomma maculatum, assembly GCA_023969395.1. Lineage (NCBI taxonomy): Eukaryota > Metazoa > Arthropoda > Arachnida > Ixodida > Ixodidae > Amblyomma > Amblyomma maculatum. The sequence goes on from JAJIZL010031990.1 coordinate 5,685, forward strand.
TTGTTTTGTTTATTAGCTTTGCTTAGTTTTTGCATGGATGGAAACTCGAAAGTAATTTAAAAGTAATTTAACTACCGAGTAGAAGTAATTGCAATGTAATTTCGTTACTTTTTAGGAGCAGTAATGAGTAATGTAATTTAATTCCTTTTCAAAAGTAATTTTGCCATGTATGTATATAATCATCTGAATCTCTTGCGAGCTATCGGCCTCAGCCTTCTTCCAGTACAATCTGTGAAGGCCTGTATGATATTTTAAGCAAAGTTGTGCCTAGATAGCCAAAATTTCCTATTTTCTTTTGGGAGATTTCATTTGTCCAGGTATTCAATGGATTGATTCCAACCCCGTCGTACCTTCTAATTAATCTGGCCGTGTACCTGTGTCGCATTTAATATATGTGACCTTTTAAAGAAACCAACTCGCATTACACCCTCATGCGCAAATGTGCTGGACATTATCCTCACGATCTATCCTGGTGCTGTCTCGGCCCTAAATCTACTGTCGGGTCTAATTAAGGGATCGTAGCCAAATCCACTTCACTATGTCATAACGTTTACCTCGCCCATTTAAACAGTATTCAATAAACCGCTACTCTGGGAAAGCCGACTTTGAAGCTGTAATTTAGCTCTTGAAAAGTTTGTTGACATATTTTAGCCGCAGTTCTCGGAACACAGATTGCATAAAGACTGGAGATTAGTTCAAAGTCAGTTAATAGTGCTAATCAATAAATACGTTCTTCTGCGGCGAACATCTGACATGAAACGTTCGCCCTAGTTTAATCTATTCTAAACACGTCTACTAAAAAAGAAAGCCTTGTTTCGCCATTTCAAGAAAGTGAAGAATGACAGAGCACAGGTAACTGATTTATTGAGTGCAGCGGCCTTAAAAATGCTCTCTTTCGTGCGAAACGCAATTTTCATCCCACCATTCCTTGTACACGTTCGTCAAACCCGCGGACGCTTTTGGAAGCAAACGTGATTACAAAGGCGTAAGTTGGAAGAACGATCAAGGGATTTTATTACAAATGAGCAATGTTCTATTCTTCCTACTAACCCTTTTTCATCTTCGTTTTTCACACGTTGCATCAGTAATCCTTTGCACTTGACTTTTACTTTTTGACAAATGGATCATATCCATATCGACTGAACGGGTATTTCTAAGCTCATTTAGGCAGCTTAGAAAGAGCGAAAATTTCATCTTCAGACGGTATTCAGGTGGTATGGTATTAAGTACACTTTTGTGAAACTCACCCTAACGTATCCATTACTTATATACATCTTTTCACAGTTATTACAGAGTACCACGCTACTTAATGACTGGAAGATGAGTAAGGTGGTTCCGTGCATACAGCTGCTAATTAAGAGCCCCACAACATAACCCAACCTCATTTACATCGCTTCGATGCATTTTGTTTGAACGCATAATGTTTGTAACCTAATCTATCATTTTGAATTGAACTGTTTTTCCACATCTAATTAGCATGGTTTCGAAAAGATCATTCCTGCGAAACATGTATTCACGTTTTTACTAATGATCTGTGTTTCAATCTGGGTCCATCGTCATTTGTGGAGTGTCTTTTTGTCGAATTTGCAAAGGTGTTTGCTACTCTTTACAAAAAAAAAAATCAGATAAAACTGTTTCACAAAAAAATCTACTTTTGAGTCTTATGAAGTGGACTGAGTGCTCTTTGGAGACTCGTAACGAGTACGTTACAACTAATCATTGGAGCTCACCTGTGTGACCTGTAACACCTGGCGCTCCTAAAGGCTCCAGACTAGGACCTCTGCTCTGAGTAATCTAATTACCAATTTTCCTCATTCCATTCACTCAAAACTAAGACGCTATTCAGGTGAGTGCGTAATATACCGCTAAATATCAAACCTTTCTGATGTAGTCAATCTTCAATCAGATGGTGATAACATTCCCACTTTATGGCACACCTGGTCTGTGAAATATAGGTGTTGGTAAGTGCAAAGAAATGAAACACGTACGCTTAACCAGTCTTTATGCACGTATATTCTTAATAACTCGCCTCTCACTTCTGTCTGCGATCATACGTAGCTTGGCGTATAGGCTACTAACAACCTCACATAGAAAACGCCTGTGAGCATATTACTAATAATGCCAAACGAACGCTTTCTATTTTTCTTTATATTTTTTTTCCTTCTGCCAGCTACCCTGAAAGTATCTTATGCTAAAAAAAAGTATCTAAAGTATCTGAAAGTATATCTTATGTCCCGAAACTTGAATATGCCTCTTTGGGTTAGGATTCCTGGTACAAGTCATCGATTCCATTTAAAATCACTATGCTCGTTTCATTCTTGCTATTAATTCTCGCTTAGCGAGAGTAACACAAAGGAGAAACATTGAATGTTCCTTATCGTTCCTTAAGCCTTCAAAGTTATCTTTTATATATTCGTACTTTTTTTTTCTGCCTCGACACCTCATCGATAATGCACTAATCGTTATTTTTAACCCAGGTGCTCTTCTCTGCACGGATAGTTGATAAATGCTTATCAAGTGTTTCAATAGATAGCTAAAATATTGACCGTGAAACTGTGCAGTGACGAGTGAGTCGGCATGATGCTACACATATTGCATTTGGCGCATTCTATCATAGCCTATTTGTAGCAGTCCAGATAATTTTATTTCCCTCTCTCGTGCCCTCCAAAGTCAGGCGACAGATTATATACTTGGTGGTGATTTTAATGTCTTCCGTGCGTTGAGAGCACAAATCCCCCATTTTGTCCTTTCGCTGTGCTCTATCAAATGAATTTAGTAATATGATCACTGCCAACGGCCTTTATCACTTTATGAACTTTCCCACAAGACGATGCGGTGACAGCGTTTCCGCACTTGACCTGATATTCTCATAGTCTGATAGGCTAGTGGGATCCGTCTTACCCGTGCCCGGTATTAGTGACCATGATGCTGTATTTGCACAAATTTCGTGCAGGCGCTGGTCACCGATTACTGCCTTGCCACGTAAAGTGTTCTTTTTTTAGAAAGGTAATTATGGCTTAATTAAGCACTGCCTTGAAAGAGAAAGCTTCAATCCTGCCCTATTTATTCTATTAATTATTTGAAGTCTAAAGCGCCTGATGGGCATTTTTTGATAGTGATAGATGCACAATTCTGAAAATCAGCCAGAGTAGTAAGCACATACATGCACAATAAGTTTGCAGACACCACGAACACTTACGCGTTAGCAACGCTCGGATCCAATCAGAGAAAAAGAACAAGACAAAGTTATAGCAAGCTCAGCACAGCATAAACTCACATCAGAAAAGAGGTGATGAAATGCATCAAGCTGAAAAAAGCACCCTGGAGGCACAAATAAAGCATCAAGAGCTAGACAAGAAACTCTGCAGGTGTAGAGAAAGATGAGAGGGGTGAGGTGACAATATCTTCTGATAAGTTATTCCACTCATGAATCGTTTTCGGAAAAAAAGGTATTTAAATAAATTAACTCTAGACCTCTATTCTCGGGCATTCATGAAATGACCGCTTATAGAAGACACATGTTGGTAGTTTAATGTATAGGTTCTTATCAGTCCCATGCAGTTCTTTAACTGAACTTGCAAAGTAATGCGAGGCAGCGTAAACTCTGTAAAGTTCGCGCTTTGTTTTCCAAGGGCATAAAATGGTCGACACGCGTTACCGATAATTGTCCTTAAAATTATGGCAGACGCGGAAGCTCGGACGAAAGAGGAATCGGGAGCCATAAACTAGCATAGGCGGTCAGGACATTTGCGGATATTGCCCATCGCCTGATTGCTGGGGCTTGGCACTCGTAAAAGGAGCCGTTAAGTTTGTGGACCCCGCTGTTTGCCGGACGAATTCCACCCGGAAACCCGAGCGTTCCCAGCAGTTCATGCCGTGGCCTCGAGGCGACGACATGGCGCCAGCAGCCGGCATTAGTGGCTGCAACGAAAACACCATTCTTCATGGCTGCGTTCTCCAACAGCGCATCCACAATGCCATCTGAGACGGATATACAAAGGTTGGGATGATTGTGCCGTCGCGGCGGAAGCGGTAGAGCACATCCTACGAAACGCGGATACATGCCTGAGCTGCGATTGCCTCCCTGTGTGAAATGCTTGAGGCACATGACTGCTGCGCGTGTGTTCGTGTGAGAACAACAAATTCTAAAGAGCCCCCAGCAACGGGCTTGGACCTATCCGCCTCTTCGACTGTTCGCAGCGTCAGCGCAGAAGAGAGAGCTCCGCTTATCGGTGGAAAATGGCGTGATCTCAAGGACTGAACTCTATATAAGAGCGCCCGACACCATTGTTCTTCTCTTTCCCCTTTGTGGTCTCTGTCGTTGCCATGTTGCGTCTACTTCTATGCTACTGTTTGTGTTAATAATGAGAATACAATTCTCTTAATATTATCTGTTCCTGAGCCCATGTCTCTTCTTCGCTACTGCGGGTCACTCCCCCAGAGGACCCGAGCCATTTCCAATACAGAACCCTTGACACGCAACAGAGCCTTTTTTATTCTAACTGCAGCACAATTACTTTGCTAATGGTCGCTCTGTTCATCTATATGTTATATGTGTAGGGTAAGTGTGGGAAAAACTTTATTGTGCAAGCGAAATTCTCCTGTCGTGGGTGAGGGCCTCAGTCAAGGGCTCCAGTGGCCTTTGCCGTCTTCTGCGCTCTAGCGATAACATTAACTTGCCCAGTACATGTGCTCATTTTGTTTGTTTTTGCACTACCTATTCCTTTCTATAACGCCGAAACTACTTCAGAATAAATAAATGAAATGAAATGACTTCGCTCTCATAGAAAGCAAGTTCCTGGCCGGATGGACGGAAGGAACATACCCAGATAGGCAACATACGATCGTCTAGATCGTAGTAGACCCCATCGTCCAAGGTTTCACTACCTTTGCGGACGAGTCATCGCTAGAGTCCTTCACAACTCCTGAAACATACGGGGAATTACAATCTTGCAGGGAGAGGCGTAAAAGGTACGCGCTTCCACATAACACAGTAAGCCGAGAGCAATCCTTAGGCGCCCACAAACAAACGCGTACCCAAACAGAGCAACTACGAGACATGGCCGCACTACATAAAAATGAGTATGTCTAGGTGCGGAGACAACGCCACATTATACCACAGAAAAGAATATAGTGCTGGTGTCATGTTGCATAAAATACGTAGATTCAGGCTTAAGCAGTGGGAGGACCTCCAACCCAACTCGAACGCGCCGCATTAGTTCATGCTGGCACAGCGAGCTAGAGCCGCATTAGTTCATGCTGGCACAGCGAGCTAGAGCCCGGCTAAGCTCAATAGACACATTGGCCAAGGATCGCTGATAAATGCTCATTGCTCCATCACCAACTGTTTACATGTCCATATGCTTAACCCCCGTGATCAGGTTAATAAAACATTTAAATCAATCTGATTCTGTCAGCGTCTACGCGTTCCCGCAGTCCCCTGCGGCCCACTTTTGGCCCTCAGCACGCTCGCTCTCTGATGCTGAAATTCACGTACGAAGCTAGGGATCATGATGGAAGCGAAAGCAAGGCCATCCGTATGCTGTGCGATGTCACCGCACGTTAAAGATCTCCGAGTGGTTAAAGTTACTCCACATCATTCCACTACGGCATCTCTTTCTCTATTCTTTCACATCAACCTTGCTCCCTTCCCTTACGGCGCTGTTCAAATGTGCACCTGGAAACATGTAGATACGGCACCTTTCCTTTTCTACTATGCAATTTAAAGTTCTCCACAGATCATTACAAACGCCCCACCGTCAGGTTTCACCTTGTGTGAGAAAGGAAGGACTGCAAGGAAGTGTAAACCATATGAACTCACCATGTGTTACTTTTCAAGGACATAATATGGTAGACACGCGTTGCCGACACCTATTCTTCATTAGAGCCGACGAGCGAATCTGGGACGCAAGAGATATCGGGAGCCAGAAACAGGCACACGTGGTCAGGAGAGAGAGAACTTTTTAATGCAAATCGAAGAATTTAGCCGGCGTTTAGGATTCGCTGACAGACTACTCTGCATAGGAAAGGGACTTGGGGAGGGAAAGGCGGAATAAAGGAGGTGTTGAAAATAAAAGGAATAATGAAGTGGAGACGACCATTGAATGCGTAATAATAAAGTTAATCGTCGAATAATGTTCAACAATGAAGTGAGGAGATGCATATAGTCCTACAAACGTTGAATGGAAGGAAGAAACAGCTCAAACGTACGGGACGTGTAGAAAGGCGAGACAGACACATGAGCCTCGCCTTTCTACAAGTCCCGTCCATTTGAGCCTTTGCTTCCTTCCGTTCAACATGAACTAACAAGCCCAACAAATCCCTCTCCTACAAACGTGATTACAAAGTCCACAGCGTGTAAAATGCTTGCCAATAACCAGCAACTTCACAAAGTTTATAGCGTGAAAAGGGAGCACTGGTGACATGCAACGTGAAACCATAGCTTGTCGAGAAGTCCAATATGTTTTAAATACTCAAACAGAAAGTTCGTTGACTGTCTCTGTTGCCTAGGGCAGGTTAAGGAACCTAATACTGCCCAGTGTTAGACGCGTTAGGGACAGCTTTTGAATGCAATGATCATAGTGAGCACGCTCGTCAGTAAATGGAGGGCACTCAAGCAAGATATGTTCTACAGCTTCGATCATGCCGCAGTTGTCACGATGACGACTGCTCGTCTGACCGAAACAGTATCGCAAGCAGTTTGTTAATGCAGAGTTCACGTGAAGTCGGTGATAGAGTTTCCAGATAGCGAGGAAATCTGGCCGGGAGTCTTGATCTGTGTCTAGTGAATGAAGTAATTGGTGGTTATGTATTGGCAAGCTCAAGAACCGATACGTTTTTGAAATGCAAATCATTTGTCCACTTGGGATTCATCGAATTTTGTAAACGAGGTCAGAGTATATCTTTGATGTTGGTGACCTTTATTAGCCGCTTCATCTGCTTTTTCATTGCCTAGAAAGGGCTAGTAACCACTGAAATGCTATTCAGTTGCCTACGGCAATAGACAAATGATTTAGACATCAGTTGTCAAGAGAAACGGATTGGTGATTAGTTTTCTTCAGCAGACTGCAGAGGATTTGCAAAGATGCTTTAGAGTCAGTAAAGATATCCCGAGAATCAGGTTTCGGTGCAGGATATAGGAAACAGCTTCTTTAATACTGTGAAGTTCGGCTGTTGTAGATGATGTCTCCAGCTTCAAAAAGTAAAACATAACATGGCTTGCTGAGGGCACATAAAGGCTGTAGGAAGAGGTTTCTTGGGTTGTTCGTGGTTAGGACATTTTCGAATGTCACCCGCCGCCGACTCGGTGGGGCTCGGTACTCGAGAAAAGCATCTTTTGTGTTCAACTTCAGAACGGCGAGTTTGCTAATGGTCACTCTGCTGCTTTATATATTTCTAGAGTGTGCGAGCGAAAAACTGTTGTGGCAAGCGAAATTCTCCCGGCGTGGGTGCGGCCCTCAGTCAAGGGTTCCAGTGTCCTGTGCTCTATCGATGAGCTTGAGCTGGTAATCATACGTCAAGCAAGGCATCGAGCCTACCAACGCTCCTGTACTTGTGCGGCGTTTATTGGTGCCTCTTTTGCCCGATAGGGTCGTGTTTTCTGAGGAAACTCAACCTTTTATTTATTTATTCTGAGTAAGCTTCGTCTGCAGGCAGCCAACTGCTCTCTATTATGGTCTTCGTGGAGATGGAGCAGGTCCTCCTTACAGCATTTTGGTGTTCGAGGATGAACCAATGGCGTGCACTGACGAGGTCCAGTTATCTGTCGTGAACCTCCAGGTTGGCGTATACTCGGACATTAGCGTCGGCACGTTGGCTTGCTTGACAGTCTCATAGCTTGGCGTCCACGTTATGAAGATACGGGGCTTCCAGGGGCTCCATGGTCATTGATACTCATCACTGTCTTGATCTCTATCGCGGTGCTGATATGGACCTGGATGACGAAGTGGACATCCTGGGCTCGACCGCGTCTATAGGTATTCCCATCGTCCTTTGCTCTACTGTGGGATTCCGTTTTCTTTCTAGTACGTGGACTTATCAGTTTTTGAGTCGTTCCTACGACTACTTTGCTTCTGTGGGATGCGCTTCCTTGTACAGCGCACATCTGGACTCGCACTAGTGCCCATCCTCGATGACTGGCTGACCCCAGCTCGAATAGACAGCGACATCAGGTATGCCGGACATACGACCGGCCTATGCCTATCCTGAAACACATGAAGAAACCCTGCCGCGATTATCGCCAGAGGTAACAACGTGTATCTCCGTCCGTTGTGGAGGTCCACACAAAGACGTCATCAGCCCAAATTTATTTAGCGTTGCGCTAATTGGCCTGGTAACTACCAACTAACATCCACATCAGTGCATATGCTGACGACATCTGCATCTGGGCTTCTGGTTCGACACGCCCACAACTACGTGCGAGATTGCAACTATCTGTGTCATCGACATCGATGTACTTACGGCGTCAAGGTTTGCTCTTAGCGGCAGAAAAGTGTGCATCGATTACATTTACAGGAAAATGCGTCAGCCGCTACCCGATTACTCTTCATGGCGTTGCAATACCATACGTCTCCAGGCAAAGATTCTTGGGAATAATTATTGACCAGCGACAATTTTGGTCGAAACATATTATTATGGTGAAGAAAAAACTAATCGATTTTTGCCATGTACTTCGGTTCATAGCTGGCATCAAATGGGGTCCAACTAAGCACTCCTTACTATGGCTTTAGAAAACATTGTTTGTTGGCTACATCCCTTACAGTCTCCCAGTACTCTCTAAAATGAGCATTTCCTGCTTGCGGACTTTAGAGAACGTGCAAGCGCAGGCACAGAAAATATGCCTTGGATTGCCCAGGTTCACCTCTAACAAAGCCACAATTGAAGAGGCACATGCTCGCCCACTATCCATATTCTTGTCACACGAACCACTTCGTGTATATTTCGTGTACCGTTTTCACCCACTGAGCAAGATTCTGGACGAGCGGCCGGACTGCAGTTTTTGCAAGCGCACTCCGCTTCCATCAGTTGCAACTACCAAGAGGATATGCCCTCCAGTATCGTCCCGCCCAACCACAATGGATGATGAATAAACCTTTGGTGAATCTTCGTGTTCCCGGCATACTAAAGAAATCAATGGTGCCACTATGTGGTTTCAAACAACTTACTCTGGCGCACATCCGGTCAGAATATCCTAATTATATTCACGTATACACTGACGGATCTGTGTCAGCACAGTCATACGCTGCAGCTGTGGTCATACCAGCTCAAAAAACGACTCTACATTTCCTTTTCGGACATACTTCTAAATCACCCGCTGCTGAACTTGTAGCCATTCGGGAATATATTCGCTACATATGGGGGGCAACCACCTCAAAAATGGTGTATATTCATGGCCTCAGAGCATTGCAATTTTTGGAAACTTTCTTACCCCCCACTGCTTACCAGTCGCTGGCACTAAACATTATGGAGCTCCTCGCACCTCTCTGACTGCGACGCCACAGGATAATGTTTCAATGGATCCCTGCTCACATTGGGCTGCATGGAAATCAACAGGCCGATGTTGAAGCGAAACGTACACTCAGCAATGCCTCCAAACAGCTTTGCCTTTTTCAAGAGCGGATACGACGTGCCTTCTTACGAAATGTATGAAGAATGCTATGGCAGCTTACTGGGCCCAGCCAGACGACCGACACATCCGTCTGAAAAGGCTCGATGGAACATTGAAATTTTAGTTCCGCGTAATAATTCGCGTCATCATGCATGCTTGCTGCATAAACTTCATTTATTCATGGCTTTGACACGCAGGTACTTACATTTAATTGGACAGGTCGACTCCCCGCATGTTCAGATTGTGGCATCCCCGAGACTGTGGACCATATACTGTTGGTGCGCCCAGTGTATTTGTGACATAACTGTGCTAGCCACTTCCCTGAAGCGTTTGGACAAGACGCCTCTTTTGGAGGAACTGCTGCTGGGTGCTTGACAGGTCCAGGCAGTGTGGGCTCTTTGCCGTGTTTTGTGTGCCAAGCCGAGGATTCGGGCTTGTAAAGTAAGCAGCCGTGCCTGTATTTATATTTCATATGCCTTTTCTCCCATCGTCACCCATCATGATCTTCTTTCTTCTCTCCTTCCCCTCCCCCAGTGCAGAGTAGCAGGTCAGATTTTAATTTTTCCGGGCGACCTCTCTGCATTTCTTTTCAATAAATCCATCTATCTATCTACACTCACTGTGGTAGAACATATTCAAATGCTTAGATTTATTTCAGTCACAAGTGAGATCTCAGTGCCTGTCCAGCCGTATCTAGGTGAAGGCACCGACTTTCAGCGTTACGTCGTTTACAATGTCGACATAAATCAGGAGCAAACCACACTTCAACGTGTGTTGCACTGCCCCACACACCATGTCATCAAGGCCCGACGCATGGGAAAGGGGCACAAGCCTTGACATAGGACTTTCGGGGCTCGTCATACCTACAGTTGCCGGTCGCTCACAGGCTTCCTCAAATTAGTGGCGCCTATACAAGTCCTGGTACTCGCCTCCCCAAAGAATCCTGCGCCTAGAAATACTGCTGCAGAGAGTTTGCGCAGACACTTCCCTGAAAAAGGGCTACCAATAGGTTTTACCTGTGGTTGCGCATTGATGCTCCAAGGCACAAATTCCTAGTAAAAATCGTTGTATTTGTGCCTGTAAAATACAGTGAAGTATTTCACTTAATAAACACTGTACGCATCGAAGACTCTCTCCAGTCCTATTTTGAAGCTTTTCACTGCGTTTCGAGTAATTCGCGTCATCTAGCTACCCTCAAAATATTCCTTCTCTCACCCCGTTTAAATAGTGAGCTCAGATCAATGACTTCGTTGCGCCTGACAGGGCATTTGGCCCCTAGCAGCTGCCACATTCTACGATAACCGCTCCTTTTATCCAGGAACACGCCCCCTGTGGTGTAGGCACTGTAAAGCTTTTGGCTGTACTTGTTGCGAGCATTAGTGAACACACGAAAGCGTGGTCTAATGTAAATTCCAGAAACAGTGCTGTACCCTGACTGTGTCTAGGACCCCCTTTTTGGCCGCAAAGTAAACATTGCGATGTTACTTCAAATGCGCCTATAAAATACATGACAACGAGAGTGAAACCCCTGCAAAATAAAAGTCTGCATAGAGAGAGAGAGAGAGAGAGAGAGGAGCTTTATAATGAAAAATAGCGCTTACCCGGCATTTAAATCGTCTGATTTGCTACTCAACGCGGAGAGTGAAATCGGGGAGAGAAAAACCGGATGAAAGAGGTACCGGAAATACACGGCTAAAATACGTAACATAGATTACTATTGTTATAGCACCAGGCATGTATTATATGAGGGTTCAGCATCCTAAGTGCCTTTGAGGGACGCTGTTGTGAAGGGATGTGGAATGCTATAGACCTTACGTATTTATTCAATGCGTGTTCTTACCCCCCACATCTGCATCTGCATTGCGCATTTTGTTTACATTGGTATGCTGCCTTCCAAGCCTTCATCTTCCCGCAAGTATCTGTCAGTATAGTTTAATTCGAAAACCACACAGTCATCGCGATAGAGCAACTCCACGAAAATAAATATTAAATCTACTGGCACGTATTTTCACTGAATATAGTGTGAACGCTGCGCTGCTGAATACCTTTACGTGCAGACGACGCGAAAGTTTCTGGAACATATAGGAACTCAGTGGTAAGGGCTCTCTGGGTAAAGCACTGTCTGCGATTGCATGTGAACGCACAGGTATTCATATAAAATTTACATAGATGCTGGTACCGATAACGAGACCTTTTTACGGTGAGAAGTGTTTCTTTCACCTAACATAAAAATTTGCATCCTCGTAACATAAAAAGGGGAACAGCTGTTCGACTGCGTAATATAGACAAACAAGCAGCATAGTTTTGATTGCTGAGCAACAGTTTAACCATGGACCCTATCGCCTTCATGTTAACCCCCAATTTTTCTTTTTGCGAAAAACCCGGCTACTTGATGAGAACCCCGGATAGATTACAAAAAACTGATTTAAACCGAATATACTCGATCATGCCCATCCAAATAAATATAGTTTGCCAGCGCACGAAGCTTAAAGCATCGCATGAGAAGGCATTGACAAGTACGGCTCAAATTTTTTGGTGTCACCCGGCGGGACCTGCCAGGCTATCAAGCATCGCTTTAACTAAGCCGTATGAACGTGAGCCTAGAAGCAGAGTTCCTTACTCGGCATCTATGTGCACTGGACGTTTCACCCTTCTTCCGTCCACCCACCAGAAACGAGCAACCAGAGCTCGTAGCTCCTCCCAACACTCTCTGATAGGATGAGGTCTCGTTAAGTGCTGCAAACTATCGAAGAATCTGTTCCGGACCACGTCAGCTGCCAGCACTATGCCCGAAGTTTTTCGCTGGCTGCAGATTTTCTGAGCAACATGACCTTTAATGCAATCGCGTCAAAACGAGCTAATTGTTTGTTACCGTCGCTAAGAACAAACTGCCACAATAAAGGGCAAAGCTATATTATCGTTTCCATTGATGAACTTTATTTCTTCCTGCTCTTAAGCAAATATATAGCTGAAAATATTCTCCCTCTGAAGATATACACACATCGGCAACAGTGTACATTGCCTCTTAGAGTTTCTTCTAGCCGCGCTTAATGATGAGCAAAACAGTCCACATCCGGAAAAGAATTGGCAGTCATTTTTCAGTTAGTTTCCGAAGGCCTGCAGATTAAAATTCATAAAATAGAGCTAGAATGATAAAACCTTTGTTAAAGAACCGAGAGTCTATCCGGGCCTGAATTCCCGTTTACTGCTTATGTCAAGTGTTAGAACGTATTGATACGTCAGCAACTCTATTGGTATTTTTTATTATTGGTTCTTTAGGTAGCGTTTGATTGCGTACAAAAGATGTAAGGGCTAATAAGTAACAAGTGTACAGACCTTCTAATGCTTGTTGCCGGAAACCTTCGTGGTGTATTAACCAAAAATAATGAATTTAATGAAATCAATGATAATGTTGGCACGCCGACCTACCATTATTTTGATCCTTGGCACTCTCCTCTGTACATATCTCCGATTTTGTTTTGCACATATATTTCTTCCTGTTGCACTTTTAAGGACACCAAACGTCAGCGGAAACAAAAATGAAGGAATGTTTCCCTCAGAGCGTCAGATTAGATTTTGGACTCCTCCGAAAAGCCTTTGTGACAATGTCTCTCCCACATTGTTATAAATGACGCAGGGTTGCGGCTGCACCGCGATAGGCTTTTGATCTCGCCGCGACGCGAATAGATCACCTTGGCCATTGACTGCGCCAAAAAACACTGCTAGCGCTATATATCTGCCCCCACCCCCCGCCCCTTGCACTACATGCCGTGGTCTTCAATTTCCGCTCCTGCTCCGTGCATCCGCCCCGCCGGGGTGGTGCAGTGGTAAGACGCCCGACTACAGTGCCGGAGTTCCCGGGTTCGAACCCGACCGCGGCGGCTGCGTTTCGATGGAGGCGAAACGAAGAGGCGTCGTGTGCTGTGCGATGTCAGCGCACGTTACGGTTTGGTTTGTGGGGTTTAACGTCCCAAAGCAACTCAGGCTACGAGAGACGCCGTAGTGG
>JAJIZL010031990.1:24655-43455 GCA_023969395.1 Amblyomma maculatum
ACAAGTTTTATTAGGGTGGCAGGGATATTTTTAGCATTTAAATTTATCACATAAAAATGCGCCATTACCTGTCTGGAAACATTTATCTATTACAAATCGCCGAAGGTTTAATAGAGTGGCAGGGATATTTTTAACGTTTAAATTTATCACATAAAAATGCGCCATTACCTGTCTGGAAAACATTTATCTAATTACAAAGAAACAGATATTGAATACTTTGTATAAACCATAATTTATTTTCCTTAGTCTCTCTCATTTGTGTTATTAAATGCAGCACCTCTTCCCAATTAGCTTAAAAACGAAATTAATTGGACACTGACTTTCGGCGGTAAAGGCCATCCCAGTAATGAAACGAATCTTATCAGGAGCCATAGTATTCGTCGCCCTATGAAATTTACGAAAGGCATCTCAGGTCCAAGTTCCAGAAAGCGGGTGTTCTTCATGACACAAAATACCAACAACAGTTTTCTTTTCGGCGCGTATCCAGTGATGAAATAATTCCGGTAAACTGTGGCTTTCACTTATACCGATTAGGAACACCTCCAATGTACGCTTAATTATGGCAACTGTGAGACCGCATCAAGCCACACACCCAGGACTTACGACAGCACGGATGGCTGCAGAGGTGTTCATGAAGACAGTCGGCCATGCAATGGCGGAAGTGCATACACGGCGGCTACTGAGCCGCAGACCGCAACGACGCCACAGACTACGCCCCGAACGGAGCAGGCGCCAACTGGAGACATCCAGCCAGCTCACTTAGAAAGGTGGACAGAGCTGCTATAAAGCAAGTGCAATAAGTACGAGTCTTGGTCCTTTAATGTAACTTTCCAGCCAGACTAAAAGCTGTACCAGCCCTAGTACCAGACTCGTGCCCCATCTCACACCAAAGCCTCAAAACCAGAAAACAAGACAGCCCCATAAAGCCTTCTTACATTGCGCGTACCCTGAATACTAACCAATATCTCTTTCCTGGGCGCTTTAGTTAATGCCACACAACCTCAATGGACCCACCAAATAGATACGTTTTCTGTCGTGACCAGTCAAGCATGTCTAGACGTACTGTTTAGTTGAATAGGATTTAGTGGCACATAAGCTATGAAGGCCATCATGCGCCATGCGCGAGACTTAGTATCTTGTATGCGGAATCGATGTAAACGTTGCTTTAAAATACTGTTAGTCATTTAAAAACTTAGTTCCTTTCAAGAATGAAACAACACGTGAATTATTGATGACAGAGTCTTGTCCTAAAACCGGGGGGGGGGAGAGAGAAAAGGAATGTGTTCATCGAAGAATTGTGGGAAGTTTTTTTTTTTTTTCTCATCTTGGTCCAGTTTTTTGCATGAACATAAAATGCAAATTATTGCAGTTTCTTCTCCGCACAGCGCACATGTTTGTCGTTTCTGTTTCGCGAGAATAAAGCCGTAGTGTAAGGTGTGTGTGTCCGACGCACAGACGACATCTTAGATGACTTCCATGAAAGGTTTTTGGTGAGACTTTGACTTCCATTTGCCTATAGCTGGCTTTATTAGGTGTAGATTATTTTTCGCTTCATTATTTCATTCTGACTACTATTTTTTTTTCGGCTTGCAGTGTACTAATGTTAAGCTGTCCTTGTCGGGAATGCGTACTTTCTCAATTTCTGGATGTTTCGCTTGTGCAGCACGCTCATCTGCTTTCTCCATTTATGAAGACAGTCGTGTTGTGCCTTTTGTTCTGTCGTGTACGATATCATCAATCAATGGTACAAATGACTTTCTAGTATTTAGAGCTGTCGAGACTTAGAAAATTCGTCTAAATGACACTTCACTTCTCATTCTCGTTTATTGCTTTTTATACTGCCATGGGAACCATGTAGCACTTCGTAGTGAAAATGGAAGCACATTGAGGTTACCTCCAAATGTGTTTGAACGCATTTGAACACATTGGAACGGCCTCCAACTAGACAAGACTTCCATTCAATTGAAAAAGTATGGCATTATTTATTGCAAAAACATCCACTTACCAAACTTGTGCACGGAATCATAACATTGAGTTCAGTTTCTTCATTATAGTTATTTACTTATTGTGTTCATGTGGCACAATACAGTCTCGAAAAAAATTGTGAAAAGTCAAAATGTTTGCCATTCATATCAGTGAGAATTCGCTTATAATTGATAGTTCTGCAGATAGGTTGTCTTAGGAGTACGCGTGCGCTATAAGAGCATTAAATAAATAAGCAATCGCTTATCTCTAGGGCACCAAGCTTACAACATTTTTTTTTACCCATAAGCGAGCAGTTGGTAGACATCTTCGGTAGATGGTGTCGTTTTTCTCTTCAGCCTTGCATGTCGCCTTCAAGACACTTAATATGTGTTAAAATAAAGGTAATTGTCATCATTATTAGCACAAACAAGTATCAAAATTCAAGCTATTTAGTCGGCCAAAATACGTGCACCACACTCACCCATCGAATAAATTTTTTTTTATTTTAAAGATGGCTATGTTAAAAAAGGTATTTACTTTTCACGTTGTAAACTATCTTGCCATTTAATTAGTTGCGACACTAAAAGCGCCGTTATGATAATGGCGTTTTCGTCAATTTGCCTCATGGAGAGAAAATGACCCACTTGTTTTTCACTTGCACTGCCAAATTTTCCCATTCTCCGAAGCATGTGCATGCGTAAGCGTTCAAGCACCAAGGAGAAAGCACGCGACTGCAAAAACAGATCTGCAGCAGTCCAACACGTGCAGAACTAACCCCTTTCAAGACCCACACACGCAGCTACTCATTGGGAGGGGGGACCGGCCTGCCCGGTCAATTACCGGGACGCCGCCGAAGAGGGCGCTATTCACTGGCTCCTGCTCCTGCAGGGCCCCCTGCGAAACTGCGGTCCCCTTTTCCCCATGGCGGTAGCGGCACTCACGTGTATGTTCGGAGTCGAGGCTTACGTCCCGCAGTGGTTCTGTGCAAGCGAAAAGGCAAGCCACATCTCACACCTTACGACAGCTCCGGCGTAATTCAGAAGCCGATTAGCAA
This sequence comes from Amblyomma maculatum, assembly GCA_023969395.1. Taxonomy (NCBI): domain Eukaryota; kingdom Metazoa; phylum Arthropoda; class Arachnida; order Ixodida; family Ixodidae; genus Amblyomma; species Amblyomma maculatum. The sequence goes on from JAJIZL010031990.1 coordinate 27,675, forward strand.
AGTACTATTTGTGAGTACCACCCTCTATTTACCTTCAGGCAATTTCGGAAATGAATAATATTCTGGGCAGTTTGTTGATTGCTCTATGTGGTGTTTCATTTTATTTTTTTTTCCCGGGGGAAAAGCGATGCGCATATTGATTTCTAGAACAACTGTCATTGAGAAATATCTAAGGTAGGTAGCGCAGGGAGTAATACTTCTGGAATGCTAAAAGCATTATTATTATTTGTTTTTCTTATCATGCCTTCAGGGGACGTTGACAAACTGGTTAATGAGCGGGATTAGGTACAATGTGGTAGCTTCTTATGCGATGGGGGGAATATAGATAACTTATAATTTGTGCAAGACAAGAATCTTACACGCTTGCTTTTCCAGTTCAGCGGGAAACTAAAGGATTGTTCGCATACAAGCGACTGAGCGAACGCTGGCAGAAGAAGGTGGCGATGTAGCGACAACTTTAATTTCGCCAACGTTTACTCTCAGTGAAAAAGCTATAGCTCTCGTTTGTCCCTCGGGTGTTTTGTAAGGGTTTCGAAATAGCCGAATCGTGCCTACAGTTGCGTGCTCCTGCAGCGACATGGGTACACTATTTAAGTCTAGGTGTTTGTTTTTTAATACAAGTGGCTTCCGATTCTTGTTTTGATCGTTTTTCACTTGATTGGGCTGGCGTTTCGGATAGCAAATGTTTATCCCGTGTAAAATGAACTCATCGTTCAAAGTTGGTACAGCTTTTGGATCTGGGGAGAAGGGGCGGGAATTGAAGGAGATTGCAGAGAATAAGTGGTGGCGGGGAGTGACTTCACGGTGTGTATGAGAGGTTAGGAAAATGGGTATTGAAGCTGTGCAAGGCGCACCAGGCAAAGTTCAATCTGAAATTCACTAATATTTGATTTCAGTATACCCTCGAAATAATAACTGCGAACACGAAACAGATTTTTCAACATTATTTTGTGCATTGTTTGTCACTACAGCACTATGATGAATATGTTGTTGATCTAACTGTTTGTGTTTAGTTTAGGGTCTTCGAGTCGAGTAAACTTAACAAAGCGCACGCCCGCGGAACAAGCCTCACATCAATGGTTTCCGCTTCTCGATGATAGTTGCTTGTTGCATATGTCAGTCACCAGTAATGGTAGGTAACCTTTCACAAAGTACAGTTTACTGCAACGTCGTGACAATATGTCAGGAGTGTTTTAGAAGGCTAGGTCCATGAATAGGAAAATATTCTTTGTAATCTGTGACTACATGGCATCCACTGTTAAACAAGATGCGCGCCTCCCTTTTTCTTTTTGTCAAATAATGAACTTGATTATTTTGTCTTTACAGTGTGCTGCTGTAAGACCGATTTCTTGGTCTTCAGTGCACAATTGCCTCGCGCAGATGCTAGATGCGAAATGCCAGTGGTGAACCTGGCGGTAACGAGTTATGCAAAGATGGCTGCCAGGAACCTGCAATCCAGGGCCCACTGAAGACGATACGTTCAACCAGCCTGCCCCTCTTTACACCTCTTGGCGCTACCAGTGGATACCTGTGCTGGGTCAGCCCCCTGCGCAGAACCCCCAATCCATGGCTCGCACTGGCTGCCGGCCTCACACGTCTGCTGTCTCTTCCACCCGTTGAGCCTGCAAAGTGCCCCCACACTACGCCAAACCACATTCTGCTAGCCTGCCCTCTCCATCCCTCGCTGTGTCGTGCCACGTGTTTGCGTGACACTTCAAATAAAATAAACTTAGTTTCTTCGATCACTTGGTTCCCTGTTTTGCAAGTCTGCTGGTCGCTTATATGTAAAATGTTTCATATGAAACCCTTTTGCTGTGAAAGGACAAGCGGTGGAAGTCCGACTTCTTGGTCAGTCTGCGTTGTGTAATGAACTACAGCTTACAGTCTGGCATGAAGACTTGACTGTTACGACCGAAAACGAAACGTAGTATACATAGCAACAGTTGTCAAGGCGCAAACCTCGGTGGGGCTCCCATCACATGCAAGAAATAATTTTCTTCGGACCTTGAATTCGAGTACCACCTCAAAGCCATTATGGCTGTATACATGGGACACATTTTAGGCCAGAAATGAAATATTGTTCACAATAGGCGTAGTCTTGGCGCTAGCATGGCGCATGTTTTCAAAATTGACGTTGTCAAGGCGCGTAGATGGCTGGACATAGGAATAGCCACTGCGAGAACGTGGCTCATTATTGATAGAATGGCTAATCGTTGGCCCAATCAAGTGCGAGCGACGGGAATTTTTGATAAATACACTGGCGAATCATAACTATTGGCAATATGATGGGGCCGTTGTTGACAAATTCTCAGACTGCTAAAATTCCAATGAAGGATCTATGTTCGTGCCAACGTTTGCCACCGAAAAGCCATTGAAGGACCATTAAATTTTTGCTACTGGGGTTGCTAACAGAGTTACCACATTCCCTGCTAATATCATGCACCCTGCATATCTCCAGACCTAACTTTGTGCCTCCCCTATCAAGCACACACGTGGCGTCAAACGCCGGCACGCACCCGCAGCACTTGCAATGCCTGACCAATTGGCTGCCCCCTACCATATAATCCAGAGCGTACGCTCTCGTAGCCGTTCGTTTAGGCAGCGTCCAGACTGCCCCCCGTAGCATCTACCGCAGGAGAAGGGGTAGGCGGTATACGACACCTTCAGTACAAGGCACACTTTCATTTACAGTTTATGGTGCAGACCGGCTTCTTCTCATTGACGGCTTTGCACACGCGCACCAGCGTTTCGGGGGCAGAAAGAAACGTTCACACCACACTTCCCTCCAACTTGTCTCATCCGGTTCGATAGCTGGTGCACGTATGGTAAGGCTGTACGCCTCAACCTCTTGACACCTTTTTTTTCGGCTGCCATGAGAGAGCGGCCACCGGCGCCGAATTTTTTTCGTGGGCTCTTCGCCACAGGCATCACAGTATCAGGAAAATCAACCTTCTGCAACCGGTGCACTTGCGTCTACAAACGAACTTAATTTTTTGCTGGCATGACCTCTCAAGAGCACCACACAGGCAACTTTTAGCAGTGTCCCGCTTGAACAATGTTGAAGGGGCCCAAATATCACCAAATTTTTTATTTTGTATGTATTGTGGTACGACCAACATCTGTCGGTCGTACCATACCGTACCATATATACCATTGATAGGCCCCGTGCAAATCACTAACATAGCTCAAGGTACTCGAAACCCCCCTTCATCGGAACTTCATACGGGAACTTCTCTTTGCCTGAAAATTCAACAAAAAAATCTCTGAAGCAATTTTTCCTACTTTAGTTCGTGGCTATCGTTATCAACATTCGCAAACACAATAAAATTTCCCACGTACCTAAAATACCCACGACGCAGTCGTTCATTTTTTTTTTATTTTTCATACACGCTGCAACGTGCTTGTCAAACTGGCCTAAAGATTTCACTAAGTATCGGAGCTACGCAAGAGCCTATGCAACTACAATCGTTTTGCACAAAGGTGTCGTTAAACAAAATGCAGGTGGAAGAGAGGTAACACTTAACTAAGGCTACAAAGCCATCTCCGCTACCAAATTAAAACTTGACAGCACCCCCACCTTCAAATCCCTTTTTTATTGGGTCTAACAGCTCTGTTAGAGGAATGTAATGGAAGAGCTCAACAACATCAACTGAAAATGTAAAATTGTCGCCTGATGTACCACCTTGCTCTGCCATGAAAGAAAGTTTGTTTACCTTGCACTTCTGGCGTCGTATACCGCATACCCCTCTCCTGCGGTAGATGTTAGGTGGGGCAGTCTGGACGCTGCCTAAACAAACGACTACGAGAGTACCATGCCCTGGTGGAATCGTTGGTGGAGGGCGGCCATTTGGTCAAGCATTGTAAGCGTTGCGGGTCTGGGCCAGCATTTGATACCACGTGTGTGCTTGGGGGAGGGGTGGGGAGGCACAGTGTTAGGCCGTGAGATATGTGAGGCCTATCGCATTAGCAGGGAAGGTGATAATTGTGTCAGCACGCATTCACTTGCCTTGTCCGAAAAAATGAAATGTACCTCAATAACAGCTTGCCAATTTTTTATCAATTTTTGCTTACAATGTCATAACCGAGTGTGCGCTTGCATCACCAAAGCGCATTTATATACCTTTCTCTTGAAGCAAACATCAGTTGATGTTTAGTGCCCGTCCTGTCTTCCTGAATGTCTGGGTCTAAACGCGTGCGCTGGTCTTTTTAAATAATGATGCACAACTAGGCCAGCTTCCTGCCTTGACTGCATAGATTTCTCGCATATCGGGTCCTGTGGTCCCTTCCTTTATGTGTCGTGCGCTTTCAGTTACTTATGTGAACCTGGTAGCAGTAGCTACTTATCGGGCAAGAGCGCTGTCCTTCGCCCTGAAGTATGGACTGCTACCGCCTGATGTGCAAGCCTTGTTTCACGCCTTGTTTCATCCCTGTCAAGCATCGGTGTGACATACCACAAACATCCCTAAGCCCTTCTGGCCGAACTCTGAAGACACATCCGGTATTCTCATTTCTACTTACATGGCATGCTGCGACAAGGACAAGCTGCCAAGTAAGCTGTGATACCAGGATCAGTATTTGGGCTAGAGGGCAGCTATTGTTACCTAGTTCCTGTGTTCGTGTGGCTTGCCATCACTGTGTGCTTGGAAAAAATCATGACAGGATTCTAAAGATGTCAGTTCAGTCGTTCAGTCGCGTCCGACTCTTCGTGACCCTATGGACCATGTCACGCCACGCTTTCCAGTCACTCACTATCTTCCTAACATCACACAACTTCATCTGCAGTGACTCGAGGATGCCATCTAACCATCGCGTTCGCTGCCTACCCCTTCTCCGGCGACCCTCAACCTTTCCCAACATCAAATCTTTCTCCAGCGACTCCTCTCTTCTCATCAGATGACCAAAGAAGCTGAGCTTTAACTTTAGAATTTGACCCTCCAATGAGCAGTCAAGGTTTATGGTCGACAATATTGACTTATTTGATCTTCTGGCAGTACAAGGAACTCTCAAGAATCTTCGCCAGCACCACAATTCAAGCGCGTCAATTCTTCGACGGTCAGCCTTTTTCACAGTCCTACTCTCGCATCCATACATCAGAACTCGAAAGACCATAGCACTAGTTATACGGATCTTGGTTGGCAGACTAATGTCTCTGCTCTTTACTAGGCGGTCAAGGCTAACCATTTCTCTCTTTCCCAGAAGCAGGCGTCTAGTAATTTCATGGCTACAGTCTCCTTCCCAGGTAATCTTGGAGCCCAAGAACAGAAAATCTGTCGCAGCTTCCACTTCTTGTCCATTGATGCTCCAGGACTTGATAGGGCAAGACGCCATGATCTTTGTCTTTTTAATGTTCAGTTTAAGCCCAAACTTCTCACTCTCTTCTTGTACGCTCATCAGAAGTCTCATGAGTTCCACTTCACTTTCTGCCATTGAAGTGGTATCATCCGCATATCTAAGGTTGTTGATACGTCTTCCAGCAATCTTCACTCCAGCTGAAGACTCGTCCAGACCAGCCTTCCTCATGATGCTCTCTGCATATAGGTTAAATAGGCAGGGCAACAGTATGCAGCCTTGCCTCACTCCTTTCTCAATCGGAAACCAATCAGTAAGACCATGCCCAGTTCTGACTGTGGCCTCTTGTCCTTCATACAGGTTCCTGAGGAGACAGATGAGGTGAATTGGAGCTCCCATCTCTTGGAGAGCTTGCCACAATCTGCTGTGATCTACGCAGTCAAAACCTTTCGCATAATCAATAAAGAAGTAGATGGGTTTCTGGAACTCTCTTGATTTTTCCATGATCCAGCGAAGGTTGGCAATTTGGTCTCTAGTTCCTCTGCGCTTGCGAAACCCAGCTTGCTTGTTCGGAAGCTCCCGATCCACATACTGCTGCAGCCTTCCTTGGAGGATTTTCAACATTACCTTGCTAGCATGCGAAATAAGCGCGATCGTGTGGTAGTTGGAACAATCTTTGGCACTGCCTTTCTTTGGAATGGGGATGTAAACTGACCTCCACCAATCCTGTGGCCACTGCAGGGTTGTCCAAATCTTCTGACATAATGTATGCAGAATGTTAGCAGCGTCATGGATGAGGTTTTGAAGCAACTCAGCTGGAATGCCATCAATTTCGCTAGCTTTGTTCTTAGCAAGGCTGGCTAAGGCCCATTCAACTTCACTCTTCAGGATGCCCGGCTCGAGATCAGTAATCACAAGCATATTATGTTGGGTTCGCACATTCGGGTCCTTCTTGTACAGTTCTTCTGTGTATTCCTGCCACCTCTTCTTTATCTCTGAGGCTTCAGTGAGGTCTTTGCCTCGTTTGTCCTTTATCACGCCCAGCTTAGCACAGAAGCTTCCTTTGATATCTTTGTCTTATAGAGAGCTCTTGTGTTCCTTAATTGGCTGTTGTCCTCAACTGCTTGGCACTGTATGTTCAGGAAGGCATTCTTATCTCTCCTTGCTATTTTCTGAAAATCCGCATTGAGAACCTTGTATCTTTCTCTTTCCCCCATAACTTTTGCCATCCTCCTTTCCTCACCTGTTTGCAAAGCCTCTTCAGATAACCAGTTTGCTTTCTTGAATTTCTTTTGCTTTGGAACTACCTTAGTAGCAACTTCTTGTATTATATCACGAACATCAGTCCACATCTCTTCGGGCTCTCTGTCTTCTAGATCTAACTCTTGAAATCGATTCCTCATTTCCACAGCATATTCTAATGCAATTTGATCCAGATTATACCTGAAAGGCCTTCTAGTTTTCTGCGTTTTCCTCAATCGAAGCTTAATTTTGGCAACAAGAAGCTGATGATCGGTGCCACAATCGGCCCCAGGCCTTGTTTTTACTGCTTGTATAGCGCTTTTCTATCTCTGCCGGCAAAGAATATAATCGATCTGATTCCTGTACAGACCGTCCGGTGAAGTCCATGTGTACAGGCGCCTCTTGTGCTGTTGAAAATGAGTATTCGCTATGGTCAGGTTGTTTTCTTGACAAACCTCTACTAGCCTCTGCCCAGCTTCACTTGGCTCGCCAAGACCGAACTTGCCTATAATTCCAGATATTTCTTCACTCCCGACCTTAGCATTCCAGTCTCCTATCAGAAAAACAACGTCTCATGATGGGGTGCGGTCTAAAAGGCATTGTAGGTCCGCATAAAATCTCTAACTGTTATGTTGAAAGGGTGACCTTGGATCCGAAGTGAAATCATTCGGTCGTTTTTGGGGTTGTACCCTAGCACTGCTTTGTCCATTCTTCTGCTTACTAAGAGAGCGACCCCATTCTTTCTCTTGGATTCGTGCCCACAATAGAAGACGTAATGGTCGCCCGAGGTAAATTCTCCCATTCCGGTCCACTTGAGCTCGCTGATACCCAAGATATCAATGTTCAATCTGTCCATTTCTCGCTTGAGGACATCCAGTTTACCTTGCGTCATAGATCTTACATTCCATGTTGCTATGTGATATATCTCCTTGCAACATCGGACTTTCCGGTCGCTTCCCGACACTCCACAACTGAGCGTCCTTTTGCCTTTAGCCCGGCCGCTTCATTCGTCCTGGAGCTACTAGGAATCGCCCTTTGTTCATCCCCAGTAACATGTGGGACGCCTTCTAACCTGGGGGGCTCATCTTCCAGCGCCATATCTTTAATGGTATTGCGACTGGCCATAGGGTTTTCTTCGCAGGAAATACTGGAGTGGGTTGCCATTACCTTCTCCAGTGAATCACATTTTGTCAGAACTCTCTGCCGTGACCTGTCTATCTTGTGTGGCCCTACACAGCAGAGCTCACGACTTCATTGAGTTTCGCAAGCCCCTCCGCCACGACAAGGCAGTGATTGTTACCTTAAGATGTACCTTATTAAAACGTATGCTTAGTAGAAGGTGTTGTCCCAGATAAAGTACAAAAGGTTTCGAGATGCGGGCCTAAATTTTCCAATGAGGTTAACGAGACCTCCCTGGGACTTCTTACAATGGTTGGGAAAGTAGGGCAATGTGCAGATGTGGGAGAGAAAACTAGTAATATTTCCGAAGGTGTCCACTGTTGGTCAAGTAGAAAGCCATGCTCTCGTTGGCTATTCCGCCGAAAAGATCTTGCAGAAAAGTAAAAGCACAGGCATTAAACCTGCGCACAGATATATTTGACAGGATTAAGCCAGTATGTACAAGCAGCCAATATGCAACGTAGTTTTTTCAGAGAAACACCGCAAAGAAGGCATGCCTCTCAGAGCTATTGTAACCAAGAAAGAAACCTGTCAAGGCTTGGTATCAAAATATCTACAATAGGATCTAAGCCAACTATACACAGAAGACCCTTTTCGCGTGAGCCACTGAAAAGACGTGATGAATTTTTGCCTCAGCAAGGAGGTCTTTCAGGGGCCAACTTTGCCTTTTCAGTTGATGTGGAGGAGTTCAATTCCATTCCTGAGAACTTTTGGACTCAATAAAAGAGCGAATTTGAAGGCTGGAGTGCAGTCAAATTCCCAATTAGTGGCAGGGTTCTGGTAGTTAACTTTGTAGCATTTGTTAAGTGTTACCTCTCATCTATCTTCATTTGTTTTACCAATAAGTTGTTCGTGCAAAAAAATGGTATTTGCATAGGCTCTTGCGTAGCTCCGTTATTTAGTGTAATCTTTTTAATCCAGTCTGACATGCGCGTTCCAGCGTGCATGAGCAAGGAAAAGTGTGTTTCAGTTGTTTTACGTACGTGGACGATTTTGTTGCCTTTGTGAAGGCTGATAACAATATCGACAAATCTCAAGTTTTAAGAAGTGTTTTAGAGGTTTTCGCTCAATGTTCAGACAAACTGAGGTTCACGTATGAAGTTCGGATGAGCAGGTGTCTCCCCTTTTTTGAGCTATGTTTATACCTTGGCACGGGTCACATCGTTTGGTCGTACCAGCCACGCACGAAAATGAACATTTTGATGTATAATTCTGCCCATTGAAAAGGGGTCAAGGGGGCCATCGCAAAACGTTGCCTAGGTGGTACTCTTGAGAGGTCACGCCAACATTTAATTATAGTTTGTTTGTTTTTTTTTTCAGACGCAAGTGCACCGGTTGCAAAAGGCCGGTTTCCCTAAATATACAGTGACGAACATGGCGGAATGCCGCAAGAAAGAAATAAGGGCAGGTTGCCTACTTGTCATGGCGGCCTAAGAAGGCTGCTAGAAGCTGATACGTACAGCCATACAACACGTGCACCAGCTATCGTAGCGGCTGAGAAAAGGTGGAGCGAAGTGCGGTGTGATCGTTTTGTTCACTGCTATCGAAAAACCCTAATCCGGCTTATACATTGAAATATATAAATTGCTACCAATCTAGCCCCAGCCTTCACCCCCGCCCATGTGAAGGCCTTTCAAAGGCGGATGAGCGGCTCTTACTCATCCTCTATACTAACACACTGCTGTGCCCGGCAGCTCTAAAACACTTCGACCCTGCTTTCTCTGGCAGCTGCCCGCACTGTGGGGTGGTGTCTTCGAACATCTACCACATGGTGTGAACCTGCCCCTCTAATCCGGCTATCCCCCCTCACCCCAACCCGACCCGGGAGGACTGGGAGGCGACCTTGCTCGGCTGCTCCGACCGCAGGCCTAACGGTTTAGTCGGGCGAGCCCAAGCGGCGGCGGACGCCACTGGGGTCCCGAACTAGGAGCCTCCACCTAGTGTTTGTGAGGGTTGCCCCCCTCAGGGTCAGCTCATGAGTAACCTCCTGTATTCGTATCTGATATAAATGTTTTTCATCGCCACCATCGAAAAGCTGGTGCGCATGCGCAAAGCCGTCAGTGAGAATAAGCCTGTCTGCACCATAAAACACGATTGCAAGTTTGTACCTTGTACTGCTGACGTCGTATACCACATAACCCTCTCCTGCAACACATTCTAGGTTGACCAGTCTGGACGCTGTCTAAACGAACTGCTATGAGAGCACCATGCCCTGGTGGAATCATTGGAGGGGGACGGCCATTTGGCTAAGCATTGTAAGTGTTGCAGGGGTTTGCCGGCATCTGATCCTACGTGTGTGCTTGATAGGGGAGGCACAATGCTAGGTCGTGAGATATGTGAGGCCTATCACATTAGCAAGGGGATAACTGTGTCGGCACGTCTTCACTTGCCTTGTCCAAAAAAGGTGAAATGTACCTCAGTAAGGTTTGCCACATATTGATTATTTTTTGCCTGTAATGTTATGATCCAGCGGTGTGCGATTCCACCACCGAAGTGCATTTATGTACCTTGCTGTCGCAGCAAATCATCAGTTGATCTTTAGCGCTTGTTCTGTCTTTTTCTGCCTGTGGTGCTCTGGGTCTACTTACGTGCGCTAGTATTTTTAGTTATTGAATGCGCATTGAGGGCGTATGGTTGCTATGCGCGGATCCGTCTTCATGAACGGCTCCACGGATTCTTTCCTTGTCGCATAGCCTGGTTCGCGCCTTTGTGTTCTGTTTTGTCGCTTTGGAATTCAAGCTCATGTCCTATGCCAATCGCTGCATGGCGCTCTCGTTACCACCGGCTGCATGGTCTGTTTCACTCATATACCTCTCATGTTGGGATACTAAGACGCTTGTGTTGATCCGGAATAAGTTATTGTATATTTATGAACTGTGTCTGTGTCATTGGTCAGGCGAAATCATGACTTGCGGACCCTTACTTCAGAAGACATAGACTTCAACGCATGAGATAATTTTACAGGCGTCAGGTGGCAAATAGCCCCTTTTATGAAAGGATATGCTGAAGCTATTCTGAGGCTAAATCTTAGTCCAAATAGAAAGGTGTAACATTATATCTAGGTGGCTGAGAGTAAAACTTATGACCGTGCAAGTTTGGGCTACCATGTGTGTAATCTTTCAGTACATGCATGGACATAAATACTCTCTCTCCGTGTAACGGCGTAACCTTAGCCCTTAAAGTATCGATTCAGCAAACAAGAGATTTACCTCCACAGGACTATAAGTTCACAACTTTTTCAGTGTGTACGCGTCCGTTGGAACTAGAGGCAACAGAGCGCGGTAAAGCGGAGAGCACATAGCTTTCAAAAAGAGGTGGGGTCTGAAAAGACTGAAACGCTCCATTTACCCTTCCCTCAATGACCACCAGTCTGCTGATTTTGGGTTTTCCGTCACCGGCTATTTTTTAGATCTTCGTAAATGGCACCTATGATTAATCGTAGAGCATAGTCGGATATGCGTCATAAAAATAACTTAAAGGTGTTCATTTCGTACAATTAGATGTTGAATACCTCCGGACTTTCATTTGCTATTTTTCAGCAACGTGAAGCGTTGCCGACAAAGTTTCGGCAACATTCTTAAGTAATAAGCTATTCATCTCGCTTTTTGTTATTTTTCTTCAGTGTACTAATATCGATTCCAACCTGGCCGATTGATACATGTTTCAATATTACTCATGAAACCAAGTGTCAAAGCGATGCAGGAAGCCTGTATCGTCAGCACTGCAATAATCATAATTTCAACTAGTAGCAATTGACTTTTCGCGGGTGAGAACATCCAGGAAAAATAAATGTTTAATCTTAATTCAGACTCACCTATATTATCTGGGACGAACAATAAATCTAGCGCTGGGATTGCTATGGAGGAAATGGTAGTAGGTTGTTTACCTTGATCTTTCAATTTTTGAGAGAATTTAAGTTTTCCTTGCTGGAGAAAAATTTGCATGGTCAACTGAAGTCAATTCGCAATCGTTACTGGCAACTCGAAACCGCCAGCCTTCATCGGGTGGGTACTTCTTTTTACACGTTTGCAAAGCAACGCATTCAGCTCGTTAAACATTTGGTTAAAGATATTGGATGGTCTCTAAACTGCTGCTATGAGGTACGCATCACGAGAAAAGGCTTTTAGACAGCACGAGCTCCGGCTTTCCAGTTGTAATACTGGCACCCGAAGCGATTTTTTCACAATAATGGCCACGCCGCCACCAAGGTAGTTTCTATTCCACTTGAGCACTGTTGAGCCAGGAGGAACGAAGCAATCGGAAGAAACTGTGCTGTAAATCATATTTTATTGCAATAAAATTTCAACATATGTTACCGGGTTACAAATGAAGCGAGTGGATGTACAAACTATTTAGACCCCTGACTAGAGATCTTTTAGGTGATCACATATTGCCGCTGATTTGGCACAGTTGCTTCAAATGTCATTGCGTTGATTATGGAACTCAAATGGTCGGTTCATGTGCAGTCTGAAGAGCACAAGCGGTCAACCATATTTAAGCTTAGTGTATGCTGACGATACATTTTGCCCTTTAGACCTTTCTGCAGCAGGCTGCCGCCAACCCCTGCAACTTAAGTACACCACCTGTCACACATGGATATATATGGAGCACATTATTATTATGCTTTCGGGGCCGTTAAAATTTTGTGAACACAAGTCAACCTCTGAGAAATCTATGAATGCGGTCCGCGGTTAGTCTGCCCCTCAGACAGCAGCTTACTGTTGCCAGCGTGTAAGAGCGGAGTCAGATAGACATAAAAATGAGATTTTATAAACCGTATTTAGCTAACAGGTAATCTATTCTTTGCAGTGTGCTGGAATTCCAGAAGATAAAGAGAAGTTGAAGAGCTCAGCAAAACAATATTCCAAGATCAAATGATTTTGCATAAAGTAAGATCACGACATTTCTGTACACGCATTTAAAGTAATTGTATGCAAATAAATTGTAGCAAAAAACAGTCTTAGGCTATAAATGACCCTCACTAGAAAGCACGAACGACCAGGACGAGAAAAGCAACCGACAATGGAGCGCTTCCATCTCACATTTCATTGACAGGCAGCGCCGTGCTGTTACAGTGGTCAAGACACTCGAGTGCTGAGCCTGGATTCCCGATAGAATTCTGGCCCCGGTAGCCTCTTTTCAACGGAGACTGAAAACAATGCACTCGTGTACTGTGTGAAGCCAGCGCACGTTAAGAACCGCAGATGGTCCTAATTGCCGGAGCCCTCCACCACTGTGTCTCTCATAGCCTGTGTCGCTTTGGGAAGATACACTTTATAAAACCAAACTTTAGAATCCGAACAGTATGAACACCCCTATCCTAACCATTAACATGTTCAAATGCATATGATGTTAGCTCAAAATGTTCTCTGTAGTTTCGATGTAATCATAGATGTCTCTTCGCGCATTGTATGTCCATGTTGTATCAACGCCTGCGTCAGCAAAGCAGACTATCCTACTATTTCTTACAACTGGTTGCTGCCAGGTTCCCTTATTATGTACCTTCTCTATCCATACTCGTGCGATGTGAAACTGCGTAACATTTCTTAACTATCCGCCTTATATGCAACCTGACTCCCGGGCGACCTCAGAAGTGATCATGTAAGGCGCTATGCAACACAGACACCTCAAAACGGTTTGTTAAGCTTTCTGTTGCCATCCCCTGTAATCTGGACTTGAAGAGTGGCCAGTATGCGAAAGTTGTCATACGAAATCTGTGTTTCGCAGTGAAGACATTGCGTGAGTAGTCATGCAGGTAAATGGGGGAAAAATTAGTCTTGCTCTGTGACAAAAATACTGCAACTTGCACAGCGCGACGTTTCAGCTTTTCTTCTGTCACGTAGCCATGGCGACATCCAGATTGGCAGTCCGACGCGAGAATAGTCAACGATGTGTTTATGAGGGGGAATAGTTGCCCATTACTGAACGAATAGATGTGACTGCGCCGACAGCAATAGAAACGAGTATGGGAATATGTGGTTTCCGTATCGTAGTGGTGGCGACGGCAACTGCTTTATGTCTCAATAAGACTCCGAACTTCTAAGGTAACCGTTGCGAAAAGTTCCGAAAGCCGTCCGCTTGCCCAGGCTGATCGAGATATTTTGAGAAAATTCTACTCGTCTCGAGCAAACAACAAGATAACTTAGCCCGCGCGACAACATGAAATTATAACGTCATGTGCAGCGGGAATAAACACATGAATTGTGTCTTTACCTCTGCACTTATCCCTACTGTCATATCTTGAGTGATATTTTGGTAAATAAAGCTAAAGGGCAGGGATTATCTTCCGAATGGAACAGTGCAAATGTTTCTATTTCTCAGTATTTTTTTTCCTCTGAATGTGAAACCAATTAGGGAGACCTTCCATTTAGCTGGAGAAGCTCGTTAAATTTCGAATATGGTATGCATGTCTAACTTCCTTATTTTCATGCATTATGGCAGCCCTCAGCTCAAGTTCCTGCATACGTCAGGTCATTGACGTTGCAGCCATTTGATAAATGCCGCCCAAATTTGGCATTTTTAAAAGTTCATTTCCTATATCTCTTCTGAGCGCACATCAACGGTAAAAGAGAGGAGGTAATTCAATTCAAGAAATAAATGCATCCTTGAGGCGTTCATTGGCTTGCATGCCGAGTTAAAATTGCGTTGTAAGCAATTATCTTTGTACTGATTCTTGGTCTGACATTGGTCTGACATTTCCACCTTAAGGTTGCTCGCAAATAAAGGAAATGCAGTTCTAGCTCCTGAAGGAATTTCAATTCAACGATATATGCGACATATATTCGCCTAAAAAAAATATTTTACAAAAATTTAAGGGCACCTGAAAATTATTATCACTGAAGTCGGCATGCTTTGTTTTCATAGTATCAAGAGCTTCATTTTTATTAGTTTATATAAAGCTTCAACCAGAGATATAAAAACTCTGAGCGCAGACTCTCGAAAAATTTTTCAAAATGATACCAACATATCGCCCTCTGGCAGTCATCGCTGTCCTGTCATGTAAGTAACTGGGTTAAAAAATTGTTCAAGTATGAGGTATCTGTAGAAACAGCGCATAGTTTTCTATCAGAGAGTGAGAATGTCAAATATTTGAAGCTAAAATATTTAATTTGGTGCACACGGGTGTTTGATGTAAAAATGGCACTAGTTATTGACACTTTAACTGATTGCTATGAAAATGACAATCGAGCTAGCGAGGAAAATTAAACTGTTGAAACGGAGAGGAGCCCGCTTACCTATATTTCAAACTCTCAAATTGAATCTCACTAAAGAAATTCGGAATGCAAAGTGGTATTACTTTGAGCACACACTACCAGGATTTGTTCATGACTTTCCTCAAAAGTTTTGGAATTATCTAGCAGAAAAGAAAAACCTATTAACCGTATTATACATGAGGGTGCAATTCTTGACAAAACTAACATCGCTGAACACTTTAGCAGGCACTTTCATATTGTATTTTCAATTCCAAATTCATTCAGATTGCACAGTGATTTATTTTATTTCCCTGGTCCAGACATTTTATCTTTGCCATGATTACTTCACTGTTGTTGAATCTTAATCTTCTCCTGTTCCGGATAAATTCCCTCACATCTTTTTGGGTCGTTATGCAGGAATTATTTCTAAATTTCTTGCAATAATATTTCGCACTTCCTTTGCCGCACGAAGGCTACCTCCCAACTGGAGGACAGCTTGCGTTGTGCCTGTTCCTAAAATGGGTGACATGGCATTTGTTGCTAACTATCGTCCCATTTCACTCACTTCTACATGTTGTAAATTGGCAGAGCATAATTCAGCAAATTATATAACCAAATTTCTTGATGACAATGGTGTACTCTCTTCTGTTTAACATGGTTTTAGGAAAGGTTTATCCGCTGTGACCCAACTAATATCGGTTATCCACAGCTTCGCAACAGTTCTTAGCCTCTCAGGGCAGGTCGATGCCATTTTTTTAGATTTGAAAAAAGCTTTTGATGTTGTAACACATGCAAAACTAATATATAAACTTGAACTAATTGGTCTTCCTAAATTTGTAGTCACGTGGGTTTCGTCATATCTCGCCAACCGTGTACAG
>JAJIZL010031990.1:48455-71746 GCA_023969395.1 Amblyomma maculatum
ATAGCGGTACTGTCATATCTTAACCAGTCTAAATCAGGCTCTTTGCTGATGATTGCCTTTTGTTCAACGAAATAAATATCCCTAAAGATCAAATTCTCCTCAAGTCTAACCTCCAGAAAATTCACACATGGTGCAGTAATTTGGATATGCAGCTTAATGCCACTAAATCTGTTTTTATAAAAATAACCCACAAAAAACTAGTACATTCATTTCCATACAACCTCCCATCGAATCCTCTTGTAGAAGTTGCAGAATATAAATACCTTGGCGTTACCATAACTAACAATCCAAGTTGGAACAGTCATATTGCCAATACATGCTCATCCTCCTACAGAAAATTTGTCTTTATTCGCCCCAACCTTAAAAATATTTCTTCCAAGGTAAAGCAGTTAGCGTACTACAGCGTCATTAGACCCAAATTAGAGTATGCCTGCACAGTTTGGGACTCTTACACCAAGAATACTGTGGCATTGGAGGCTGTCCAGCGGAAAGCCTTATGCTTCATGTTTTCAAAATACCGCACATCTGAATCTCCCTTCATTTCAATTAATGCAAACTCCATCCCACAATTTCAAATACGAAGAAATATTTAGAGACTAAAATATCTTTCTTGCTAAAAAACAACAAACTTGCTACCTTACCTTACGCCCCTTACAACACATCCAACAAGACATCATCATGCACAATCTGTAACTCCGTATCAATCCAAAATCAATGAATTAAGGTATTCGTTTTTTCCTAGTACTGTTGAAGAATAGAACAAGCTGCCTTCTGATGTAATAATGTCCATTGATTCTATTCATAAATTGCTGGCGTTTTAACCATAGTCGTGTTTTATATTGGTGTATATTTTCTTGTCAGTGCACATGTGTCATTGTAATTTGCTTGTCACTTGTGTTTATTATGTTACTTTTGATGAATTCATTTTAATCATGGAAAAAGGCTAGAAGAATTGCGAGCATACTCCAATACAGTTAAGCATTCTTTTTATCAAAACAATTGCAGTGTGGAATGATCTGCCGATTTGCGTAGTAAACAGCCCGAA
This sequence comes from Amblyomma maculatum, assembly GCA_023969395.1. Taxonomy (NCBI): domain Eukaryota; kingdom Metazoa; phylum Arthropoda; class Arachnida; order Ixodida; family Ixodidae; genus Amblyomma; species Amblyomma maculatum. The sequence goes on from JAJIZL010031990.1 coordinate 49,501, forward strand.
TGTAGAAATATTTATTGATAACTTGAGAGCCTCTCGCATGTGAAACCTTTGTTTGTTTGTTTTTTCATCATCTGTTTTTTCTTCCATGAAGCTCGTGTAACTTTGTTGTACCTTTTTTTTAATTGTATCTTCGCTCACCCCTGCTTGGAGCCAAATGAATCCGCAGTATTGCTAAATAAATAAATAAATAAATAAATGCGCAATATGCGCAACATCTCTACCCCTAGCCCCTACCCAGCACAAGTTACGCTAGAAAACGCTGTCCCTCTGTGCCACCTTCCTGATCCGCACGCACTCGCGAGTGAAATTCTGAGGTGAAAAAAGTGCAGCGTGAATCAGATCCATCGTAGACGGGGAGTCGAACAGAATATGCCATCGTTTCCCATTCACGGGCAGTTCACGCGTTGATGGATCCAGAAGGCATTTGTCTTCAGCGTCAAGCTGGCGAGCGAAAAGATACCTTCTCCCTTCGACAGCCGCTCACGACGTGCTCTGGTTCGTTACTAATATTATGGTGAGGCTGCCCAAAAATATTAAAAAATAATATGCCTCTGCCCATGCCACTAAGTATAACAGTGGAAAAAAAAAACTGCCGGTTTCCTCTTTTAAAAAGCTTTAGCACGTTCCTTCTCCCTCTTTTCTTCGTCAGCATCGTTTCTTACGGTTGCGACATTTTCGCGATCCTCCTCGCTTGTTTCTTTCTCTGCATGTAGGGTGGGTACTAGTTTCTGAATCCGCGATGGACGCTTCATGAAATCCTTGTGAGGCTAGTGACTGCCCAGAAGCTCTCTTTTCCTGCACCGCCCCTGACCTGAAACTCTTCCCCGAGCTCAGCGTCGCATTCCAAGTTTTTCTTTTCGGACCTGTCTTGCATCCACAGCTGTACTTCCTCGTTCAGCCTGTTGGAAAACTATTCCAGCAGATTTCGTCTACAACTTTGTCCCGATCATAACAGGCATCTGTGGCTTTGAGCCATTCGATTCAATTTGCTTTCACACTGTAAGCAAACATCAGAAAAGGTACAAAATACCCAATTCCTGCTTTCTTAAGGCGGGAGCGAAATTCAGAACGATGCAAATGCTTACGCGGTCGCAAATAGAAACTGGAATGAGAAACACCTGGAAGCAGCACGTTCGAGTGCTCTTCGATAGTCTGATAATGACAGAAATGTGATGATATTATGACAGAACACAGTGAAAAATGATTTCAAATACACGAACGCTCTTCGAGCTGCTGCTGCCGCAACCGCTAGATTCGTGTGGCGTTCTACGCTCGAGTGTGGGGCACCGTGGCGCCATCCTCGGTGAAGGCGCGGAAGCCTGAGAGAGCGAACTCGTCTTGTGAATTCATGTTAGCGTGCCAGATATTCATGTTAGCGTGCCAGATGTTCACGTTTTGGTGCCCGATGAAGGAAAATGGGAGCCGAAGAGATGGTTCTCGGTTTTATTTCGATGTCGCTTAGAAGTCGCCATGAACTGGGATAAAAGCACTTGATGTTTAAAAGGAATGTGGATGAATGTTTCAACTTCGGATACGTAGGCCCGGTCGCGTTGATTTGTTCCTTACTTTAAATAAAAATATTACTCACTTACTGATGGCAGAGAAACAAAGAATGGAGTGCGGCTGCTACCTTGCTCATGTGACTGTCATGTAATGGAGTTTAGAAGTAAAACTTTATGACGACCTAGTTGGTACATGATACTTAAATGCAGTCTGTGCTAAAAAGATTAGTGCAGGAAAAAGTAGGGTAAATGAAAGAAGTGCAACTTCCAACTTTATTAACAGGAAGACGGCAGATGCAGGCGTGCTTATATATCCGCTCACATTGGGAAGAAAACTGCACATTTAGAACGACAGCTTGTGGGGCAAGGTGGTTATTTACTTCACGACCACTGCGGCGCAAAGAAGACAACACAAGAAAAAACACGACATATGCATGTGGTGTCTCTTTCTTTTTGTGTTATCTTCTTTGCGCCGCAGTGATTTTCAAGAAATACAATTCAGGACAAACTTTTTTTTTTCATTTCAGTTCGTAATTTGCATCAGCTCAAAACGGAGACCAATGGATTTCACCTTCAAAATTAACTACAGCGCATTATTTACTACCTCTTTCTCATTTGTCTCACACTACGGCTTATGGAAGCAGTTTATATGCTATAATTGAAAGTTCCCTTTGGGAGAATAGAATGCTTACTTTGTTACAACTAAGTAACTGAAATTCGTAGCGGCATTTTAGCGTGTCCCACTTGGCCTACCTGGAGTTCATGGTCGCAAGGTAGAAGTTGCCGCAAACGCCCCGAATATATATGTGTTTACTGAATGGAAAAACTGAGAGATAGGCAGGAAAGTTGAGCATATGGTCTGCTACTCACCACTCTATCAATGTATGAGTATTGTGGCTCTAGATCACCAATACAAGGCTGACTTTTGGGCAGATGAACGCATTCACACTGAAGGCTATGTCCCACCACCCAAAACCCAGACGACTTTTTGCTTGCGCAGATGCATCAAACATCTACTGCTGCAGCAAATTTTTAATCGCTTATTTCGATAAGATTTGGACAACTTAGCTAAAGCTTCGACGAACATGAAAAGTGGAGCTCGCAGAATTTGGACCTCCGCTTTTAATAGGTCATTGGTGCTATTTGCGCAACAGCTATTCAATCGCATTGTTATAGTTATTTCCGCACCGGCGCTCGTGCAGATTTCGCTATATTACGGGCTTCAGTATATGAGTCTTTCACCTGAAGGCAACTATGCACTGCGCCATTATTATCAGTCCTCATATGCCTGCGCAGATTATCTAGCAGTGAGGCTCCGAGTTCATGTTTCAGGTTTCAGTTTTCTTATTGTCAGAAATGTATTGCACAAATTAGTGTGATTTATTTGGTACAGAAGGAGGTCCCAAAGTAAATCTGTCAGGGGGACCACTTGTAACAAAATGCTTGAAACAAATTCACAAATATGGGAGAAATCGAACATGAAAATATGTTAAAATCTATGAACAAGAACAAAGATACATAAAAAGGGAAAAATTAACTCTGTGGTTATAACTTTGCTTATAAAAATGTTTTGATGTTATTGAAAAGCCTGTACGACTGAACTGTTTTAACATATGACGGTAGTGAAGTTCATAGAGTTATAGGTGGAAACAGAAGGGTTTGCTTGCCATAATTAGTGTTAACTCTGGGAAGTAGCACATTGTCGTTTTGGGAAAATCTATTCGGATTACTGTTTGTGACGGAAGATAACGGAAGGGCAGTGATGACAGCGTCACCACTAGGAGCACTTATATAAGTGTGGCTAATCTTAGGTGGAGCAGGCTCAATAAAGGGAGGATATTAGAATTTCGATATGTAGAGGCAGCTGAGGCAGCGGACGGGGAAAAGGTAAGTATCCGAACTTATCATCATCATCATCATCAGCCTGACTATACCCACTGCAGAGCGAAGGCCTATCCCATATTCTTCCAATTAACCCGGTTCTGTGCTAGCTGCATCCACTTGACCGCCGCGAACTTCTTAACCTCATCCGCCCACCTAACTTTCTGCCGCCCCCTGCTACGCTTTCCATCTCTTGGAATCCTGTTTGTTACCCTAAGCGACCATCGGTTATCCTCTCTTCGCACTACATTTCTTCTTCTTAATTTCCACTGGAATGTCGGTAACTTGAGTTATTTCTCTGACCCACTCTGCACGCTTCCTATCTCTTAATGTTACCCCTACCATTTTTCGTTCCGTAGCCCTCTGGGTGGTCCTCAACTTAAGTAGAACTCTCTTGGTTAGCCTCCACGTTTCAGCCCCACATAGGTGAGTACAGGTAATATGCAACTGTTGTATACTTTCCTCTTGAGCGATACCGGTAAGCTGCTAGTCATAATCTGCGAGTGCTTTCCAAATGCGCTCCATCCCAATCTTATTCTTCTTGTTATTTCTTTTCCATGGTCCGGATCTGCGGTTACTACTTGTCCTAAGTAGACATAATGGCCTACTACTTCCAGTTCTTCGCTGCCTAATGTAAACTGCTGTTCCTTACCGAGGCTGTTGAACATTACCTTAGTCTTCTGCATGTTAATTTTCAAGCCTACCTTTCTACTTTTCCTGTCTAGGTCATCAATCATTATTTGTAGTTCATCCCCCGAGTTGTTTAGCAAGGCAATGTCATCAGCAAATCGCAGATTACTGAGGTATTCTCCATCTACCCTTATCCGTAACTGCTCCCATTCCAAGTCTCTGAATACTTCCTCTAAGCAAGCTGTGAATAGGACTGGGGAGACTGTGTCTCCTTGCCTAACACCTTTCTTTATGGGAATTTTGTTACTTTCTTTATGCAGAACTATGGTTGCTGTGCAGCCTCTATATATATCTTCCAGCACTTTCACGTACGGCTCGTGTACCCCCTGATTTCGTAATGCCTGCATCACCGCCGATGTTTCAACTCAGTCAAATGCTTTTTCGTAATCAATGAATGCTATGTATAAGGGCTGAGTTGAAAAACGCTTTTAGAGAAACCTGCCGCACAAGAAATAGGAATACGTAAAAGAGAATTGACACACCTAGCGTGGTTGTTCAAACGAAGATTGTGCTGCAGGAATGTATCTCTTATAATGAACTAAGGTGTAGTGGTGCCCGGCCGGCTGCTACTCGCCGGAAGAGCGAATGAGGAATTTTTGTGCCAGTAGATAACTTTCGGAAAGTGTTTTCGCCCATTGTAATTTGCTCACCGCTCACTGCTAACCTCAAGGAGACAGGAGGGGGACGTAATAGGTCACGCTGTTAGGTTGGTGTGAGCATAACGTGAGAGTGACTCAGCTCTGCTACATCTTTCCTTCCCTAAACAATTAGTTTACCGTCACTCGGCAGTGTGTAACGGCGGGGCTGGAGACATCGTCAGCTTTGCCGTAGCTGTAGAGGGTCGTGTGTGACATCTGGGACATAAGACTCTAGAGGACTGTCTGGCCGAGGAGTTACTTCGCTTATATGTTCACGATTCCTCCTGATCTCCCGGACGTCTTCCGCTTTCAGGATCGTGGAACAGTGTGTCTCCGTTGGCCTCAGGAAGGCAGCAGGTGCCCTGGTCCGCTTAAGCGTATGGAACGTTCTTATCTGCTGTCCCTGCGACAGGGGTGGCAGGTGCCTGGAGCCACAGGTGTAGTAGGTTCTCTGGCGCTGGCGAATTTCTTGGTGTCTATCGTGCACGGCTCTGCTGGGCACCGTCTCTGGAACCAGGTGTTCTTTCGGTACTGGGAGCATAGTTCTGGTCTGCTTTCCCGTAAGCCTCTGCACAGGGAACTTCAGCACAGGGGCTCTGGGGGTACTGCACCACTCGAATAAAGCGATTTGGTATATAAGCACTTTCTCAGTAGCTTCTTAGCCTCTTGGACTGCCCTCTCACCCATTCCGTTAGAGGTCGGATGACACGGGCTCGAGGTGACGTATGCAATACCTAGAGTGGTTAGCAATGCTTTGAATTCTGCACTATTGAACGGTGAGCTGTTATCACTGCACAGCTTTAAGGGCAGTCCATGAACAGCGGAAATTTCCGCACATCATGATTTGAGCAGTTTCGCTGTCACGTGTTGGAATTCATGTATTTCAAAGAAGAATGAATAGAAGTCATCGATTATGGTAAACTGCCAGCCACCGTAAAATAACAAGTCTATTCCGACGGTTTCCCATAGTAACCTAGGTACTTTGTTGCTCGAAAGTGGCATCTTCGTGTTTCATGGTTGATGCGTTTGGCAGAGTTTGCAAGCTTGAAAATACTGATCGATCTCTGAACACATGCTTGGCCCAAACATGGCACTTCTCGCCCGCTCTTTCATTTTGTCTGCTCTCGAATGTGCGGCTTGAAGAAGACAGATAATTGCTGCTCTCTTCGAATGTGGTATGATTACCTTATTACTGCGAATAACAGGCCGTCTTGGGTGTGTATCTCCTCCAGGAATGACCAGTATGAGTGGGCGACTTCGAGGACATCCCGCTTGCCGTCCGGCTAGCTTGTTTCGGAATATCCACGTGGCTGGAGCAGAGCAGGATCACCGTCGGCTGCTGCAAGGATGTCTCTGAGACGTTCATTTGAAGCAGAAAGCACATTCACCTAAAACTGCTCTGTCTCTTCAGTCATGCACTTTTTACTGGGAAACAGCAACAAAGCAGCTGCGAGTAATAGTCCTTTGCCCGGTTAGTAGATTAGGATATCGCTGGAGGGTTAGTTTCATGCATTGCAATCGAAGAAGACACTGATGCAACATCTTGGATATCGACACCAAAGGGCGGTGATCGGTCTAAACGGTTACGTCTGGCTGGCCTTAAATGTAATAATGAAATTTCGTGTAACCATACACAATAGCGAGCGTCTCGTTTTCTATTTACGCATAGCGCTGTTGTGCGCCTGTGAGCGACCGAGACGAAAAAGCGACAGGGTGGACTTCTTGAATAAGAATCGCGCCAACTCCCAAATGGCTGTCGTCGACTGAGAAGATGACAGATTTACTCGCCTTTCTTTTCGGGGGCGTGGGTTCGAATCCCATCTCTGCCACCATGTAGGCAGGCCGGCAGTCGGGCAAGAACAACCTTTATTGCCAATAGGAAATGGGTTTATAAAGAGACATGATGGTGACGTAATAGATCACAACGGTAGCTTGCCGCAGCGTGACGTACGTCAGAATGACTCAGCTCTGCTACACCTCCTGTACACGTAAAACTAGAATTTCTCCCTTTTTGCACGTATTGTTCTGACTATAAATGCATTCATGAAAGAAGACATCTTTGAAATTGCACTTAACAATGCACTTCGTTCATGTGCAAGTGATGGTCTTTATAAATGTCCTCTTACAACAAACTAGAACTGGCCACCTCTTCTCCCAGCTGTATCAATTATAACGCCTTCTCTCAAGCGAAATATAACCTAAAGCTGTTAGCGAGTTTAGGTAAGTTTTCATCTAGCGCAGCTAAAATAAATATAGAGTGCATTCGGTGACTCTAGTGGCACAAATCTAGCTGCATTATTAGAATCCGAATTGAAATGTGGTCAGTGGTCTTTAAAATTCGATTGATAATTTCAGGCTTGTGGATGCTAGTAATGGCAGAGGATTGTGGAAATGTAACACCAAGTAGCTTTGAAGTACAGCAAGACAAGTTCAAGGGGTTCTGCGAAAGGATCAACAAACAAAAAGGATTTCCCGAGGGCAGCAAGTGGCTCCTTGTTGTAAGTGTTAAAAGAGCAGTTTTTTTATATATACCTTAACTTAGCATTATTATGCTTTTGGTTGTTATTATTCCACATAATTTGATTTTTGGAAGCAGCCATACACAGTGTTTTTCATCACCGGCGCTCATTAAATGTGTATTACCTTTTCACTGCCGCGACAAAGCTGTGTACAATTAAATTATCATCAAATTTTTTTTTTACTGATTGATGGATGCTGTTTAGTCTTTTTGTTTGGATAGGATTCGGACTTAGAGCCAGTCTAACTATCCATTTATAAGCATCAGCAATAGTCTAAAACCTAACTCTATCGCCAGCTGTGTTTAGTGTAATTTTAATGTCGCGGTTAAATTATATGCATGGGGTTTATGTTCATAGTCGTACACGGCTATAGCATCGCTGCCACCAAGCAGTGAAACATGCGGTCGTAAAGATGGAGTTGCCACACAGAAAATGGGTCCAATTTCTGTGGCGAACAAGCCAATCCTCGCTCGGCAGCGTACCCCTCAATATGCCAGTCGCTGCCTGGAGCCATTTTTCTATTTCTGAGTCACTGTCCTGGTTGACCCATATGGCAATGTCGTCTAGAGTAGGGCGGACAACATCGATCCCTGTGGGGTGCTCCTGCTGCCAAGTACAGTTGCGCAAGATTCAGTAGATTGGAATATTACACAGGCCATCCTGTCAGAAAGGAAATTGCGCAGGTAACTGAAAATTTTTGTCCCCACGTTACAATTACTGAGTCCGCTGAGTACATACTCGGGACATACGTTGTCGAATGCTTTCGTCAGGTCTAGCTCTTGGATCACCTTCAACCGTGAGTCAATGATGTCGCGTTTAATTTGCAGCATGATATCCTGCCTGCACAGATGAGGGCGGAATCCAATCATCGTGTGCGGAAGGAGGTCTTGCTTTTGTACATCTTCGATTAATCTTATCTGCATGACGTGCTCTATTAGCTTCCCCACACGGAGGTAAGCAATACGGGACTGAGATTCTCGAACTGCGGAGTTTTGCCCGGCTTGTGAATAAAGTCAGCGTTTGCCGCAATTTCCATTACTACGGCAGCTCGCCCTTGCCCCAGCATTCTTCAATGTATCTCTTTAGGTAACATATCGATGTGTCATGAAGTTTCTCAGCATTTAATTTTAACATCATCAGGAACCGGGGCAGGATTTGTGCGAAGCATAATTCGACTCTAACCTCCGTTTTTCTAATCAGAGAATCAAATGCTACCTTGGGCGCAACCTTATACATTAGAAGGAGAGTTGGTTGGGTCTCATCAACGTATACGTTTTTATTATTTTCTGCTTGAAATCGTCATCTCAGCCGTCAAAATTTTCTTGAGCTTCGGCGAGTCAAATTCCCTATTGGGTTTCCGACTTTTCCAGGTGAAGCAAATGGCGGACGATACCTCATGTTCTGGCGGGGTTCATTTCTCCCTCATAGTGTCACATTTTCTGCCCAAATTTTCTTCACATAATTCACATAAGTAGTCTTTAATTTCTTTATTGCGTTGCGCCAACCTTCTGTGAAAGGTTCGATTCCATTTCTGTCTTTTGGACGTCTTTCCTTTATTTCCTTAGCCTCCTACATATGCAGGAGGTAGCCATCGGCAGTTTCGGGGTTCCTTCCCTCTTACGCTTTTGGTAAATTCCCCAACGGTCTATTTTAGCTGCTCCGCCCATTTCCCGATGATGTGAATGGGCTTCCCTTCCTGGCTCGATCTAGCTGTTCTAAAGTGGCCCCATTCAACGACGGCCAGCGCGCGTGCCTTGAGCGCCTTCAGTCCTTTGAGGATGGGTTCCAGTATGTACTAGTCGCTCCGAATTGTGTCATTCAAGGCCAGTGCCGTTTTTTGCGAGGGTGAGATACGGGGATGTATCCACACTAACGCTGTTGCCCCATCGTGTGGGGCTCTCGGTGTCAGTATGTAACGAAACCCCTGGTCTTGCATGTCCACCCATAATTTTCTTCCGGCCGATAATGCGCGTTGGACTGAAAACGGACATTAGATTCTTATACTACCCCGATTAGGCGCTTTGCGCTAATTTTGTAAGCTCTGCGGAGCAAAGTTTGAATCTCACCTTCGTCTCTTTAGGCGAGCTGTGTTTATTCAACAGAAAGAGGCTACGTCCCATTTTCTTGCCCGAAGACGTTCTCGATGTTCCACGAGCCAAAGTCGTGTTCTATCAGCGCGATGTTTAGTTTCACTATACTCCGTTTCATACATCAGGTGCAACGCAGCGAAAGCTATGCAAGTAATCCGCAAGAAAAAAAACAGGAGGCGTATCACTACGCGCTCGTTCTGTAGGCGAGTGGTTTCTGCCGAAACGGGCTCTATTCCGAGCATACACGTTTGCAATAACATGCTTCGCATGCTTAGACATCTTCACAAAGCGGATCTTATAGAAAAAATGCGCACTAAAGAACCATTTTCTCAAAAAAGAGATGCGCAGGGCGGAGGGCACAGCCAGCGCCATCTGTTGGCACAGCTGGCAAGGTTGCGGGGCAGCAAAACGCGGCACGAACAAAAACCACATAAAAAAACATACAAATTAGCCGAATCCGACCTTTTCTCCCTAAAAAAGGTGCTTTTTATGAAGTTGATGGCAAATGTAAAATGTATTAAGCTTGCAGACAAAGCGACTATTATTTTCTCTCGTCAAGAGCGGGCACTATTTTTTACCGCGGATGCGGAGAGCGCAAACAAGAGCTGTAGCTTAAAGCTTCATGTCTCCGTGGTACTTGCTTAGTCCGCCATTCGCCTCAAAGAAAATCTGGGAAGAAAATCAAAGAAACACCTAAAAACAGGCAAAACCAGTGAAAAATTGCGGAGACCATCTAAGAAGCATCCGCTTGTTTTTTCTGCTCGGAGCGCCATTAACACCTCCAGAATTTGCTTTTTCATAATTTTGCTTTGGTTAGTTTCGGGGAAAGAAGACGAGCTATATGTCGCACTTTTATAAGGGGACACCTGCGCTTGTTTAGCTCAAGTTTACCCCACCTTTTATTTCGCGATTTCTTTATTATATCAAAATATTAGATGGTGCAAAATGAGGTTGGGCTAATGGGGTCGCTGCCCCTATCCGTCCGGGGCTGAGAACCCTTTGCGGTGGAGCCTCCTTTGCCGCTGTTGTATCACTACCTATTGTGCAGGCGGTCACTACACTCGCCGCCGCTTCAGTGGCGTACGACGGCTGTTGCAACACACGCCTTTTTCTTCCTCTCTTCGGGATTATATCTCTTTCAATTTTCCTCTACGCATGTAGCAGCGGTGGCGGCCCAACTAGAGCCAGTTGGAAGACCCATGCATTTTCCTATTTCCTACAGTCGCAACAGCACAGGGATGTCCCTTCCGCGAGGCAAGAGGACATACTTCGTCGTCATCATCGCGTAACATGACCCCCGGCGGTGTACGTGTCGTCCCGGCGCTAATCTGGCAAAGAAGGCAGAAATTCGTATGGCTTCAGGCGCGAAACATGGACAATATCAGTGTGGCGCGAGAGCAGGAGGACGCGGTCACAAGAGGGGAAAGTTCATACGTTACATATGTAACTTGGCGCACCATTCGATAAGGGCCACTGTAGGAGGACAAAGGTTTCTCCGAGAGACCAATGCAGCGTGCAGAAGACCACAAAAGAACTAAAGACCCAGAGTCCTAGGTTAGGTGGCGATGTCGCCTATCGTAGGCCAACTTCTGAGAAGTCCGAGAGGTGAGGAGGCGACTACGGGCTACTTGGCGCGCTTCATGCTTGCGCAATAGCGTCACGTGCGTAGGTAGTTATGGGGCGGCCAGCAGGCGGAACCAGCGTGTCCAAAGATAAAGCGGGGTGCCTGCCAAAGAACAGAAAGAAGGGTGAATAACCCGTCGTGGCGTGCACACGACACACGGTCACAAGGTCACAAATGGCAGCACGAGGTCCCAGTCGTGGTGATCAGGTAATACATACATAGATAGCATGTCCGTAAGTGTGCGGTTGAAGCGCTCAGTAAGGCCGTTTGTTTGGGGATGGTACGCGGTCACGAGCTTATGCTTCGTAGAACAAGAACGCAGGATGTCTTCAACAACTCGGGACAACAAGTAGTGACCGCGATCGGGGATTATTTGCAGAGGAGCGCCGTGATGGAGAATGACGCTGTGTAGAAGAAAGTCAGCGACATCCGTAGCGCAGCTCGTGGGTAAAGCTCGGGTGATGGCATAGCGTGTTGCATAATCGGTTGCCACTGCGATCCATTTGTGACCCGACCGTGACGTCGGGAAGGGGCCAAGAAGGTCAAGCCCAACACGATAAATTGATTCCAAGGGCATGTGATAGGTTGGAGAAGGTCAGCTGGTGACCGGGATGGTTTTTCCCTCCGTTGGCACGTGTGGCAGGCTGCGATTTAGTGCCGGATGCTGCGGTATTGTCCCGGCCAAAAAACACGACGCCGTACTCGCTCAGTAGTGCGAGACACACCGAGATGGCCAGCTGTGGGTAGGTCGTGGAGTTCATCAATAACAGAGCAGCGGAGCTTTTTGGGAATCACCAACAGGAGAGGGGAACCGTCATTATGAAAGTTACGGCGGTAGGAGATACCATCCTGTACAACAAAAAGCTGCAGAGAAGAATGTGTTCTTCCAGATGCCAGGCCTTCAATGATGGCTCCTAAAGATGGGGCATTGCGCTGCTCGCCTGCTATGTTGGCGATATTGGAGAGGGCGAAGACACAGGGAATCGCCTCTGCGTTACCGAGGTCAGGGGGCTCTACAGGATAACGAGACAAACAATCGGCATCTTGATGAAGGCGCCCCGACTTTTAAATGACGTTGTAGGAGTATTCTTGAAGGCGCAAAGCCCAGCGACCAAGACAGCCGGCGGGATCTCCCAGGAATGAGAACCAACAGAGCACGTGATAGTCAGTGACAACTGAGAAAGAATGGCGGAATAAGTAAGGTCGGCATTTAGCGACAGTCCATACAAAGGCGAGACTCTCGCGCTCAGTAATCGAATAATTGCGTTCTACGTTGCAGAGAAGGCGGGTAGCAAATACGACATTGCCATGTTGTCGTTGAGCCAGCACTGCACCGATCCCATATCCGCAGGCGTCTGTTCGGACTTCAGTGGACACTGAGGGATCGAAATGAGCCAAGATGGGGGGAGGCGTCAGTAAGCTTATAAGCGTTGAAAACGCACCTTGCTGTTCAGAACCCCACGTGAAAGCGGTGTCTTAAGTAGATCGGTGAGAGGATGAGTCATATGGGCAAAACCTTTGATAAAGTGGCGAAAGTAAGACCAGAGGCCGACAAAGCTGCGCACATCCTTCGAAGACTGGGGACACGGAAAGTCTTTGACGGCTTGAATTTTAGCCGGATCAGGTCGTGCTCCGGAGGCGTCAACCATGTGTCTAAGAATTGTGAGTAGGCTACGCCCAAACTGGAATTTCGATGAATTGAGCTGGAGGCCGGCTGTACGGAATACATTGAGTATACTGGTAAGGCGTTCAAGGTGCGAAGAAAAGGTCCTCGAGAAAACGACGATGTCGTCGCGATAGAACAGGCAGGTTGTCCATTTAAATCCGCGATGAAGGGAGTCCATCATTCGCTCAAAAGCCGCCGGTGCATTGCAGAGACCAAACGGCATGACTTTAAACTGGTACACGCCGTCTGTTGTGACAAAGGCTGTTTTTCTTCACGGTCCTGCTCGTCAGCAGCGATCTGCCAATACCCGGACCGTAAATCGATGGAAGGAAAGTATTTAGCTCCATGGAGGCGATTTAGGGCATCATCGATTCTGGGAAGAGGGTACACACCATTTTAGTGATACTGTTGAGCTGGCGATAATCGACGCAAAATCGGCAGCTGCCGTCTTTCTTTTTAGCCAGAACGACTGGGGACGCCCACGGGCTCGTCGAGGGTTCGATGATGTCTTGAGCGAGCATCTTGTCGACCTCCTTTTAGATTGACAGTACCGGATACGCGATAAGGACGGCGATGACTAGGAGCAGCGTCTCCAGTATGTATGCGATGTTGCACAAGAGCAGTTCGAGACAATGGGCGTTGATCAAAATCAAAACTGTCTCTGAAAGACGGCAGCAGACGATAGCGTGCATAAGCTTCTGCAGGAGAAAGGTCCGAAGCGATCATCTTGGCGATGACGACGGTACTAGCAAGGGCAAGGCGTCGAGTTAGAGGAGCATCGAGGGTTTGGGTAACGATATAGTGTCCATCGGCAATAGAGGGTACAGAGCAGAATGTAACATAGGTTGCGGCATAAATTGGTGGCAGGCGGACAAAGTCGACACTACAAAGGCGGTGCAGAACAGGAGAGAGTGGGTCGAAAGGAGAGGACTGTTCAAGTTCAACGACACTGGTAGCACAGTCTATGATGGCTGCATGGTCAGAAATAAAGTCGAGGCCAAGAATGATGTCGTGAGGACAATGCTGCAGAACTATGAAGAGGACGGTAGTATGGCGGCCAGAAATCGTTACGCGGGCAGAGCACATGCCAATGACCTTTGACGTTGCTCCATCAGCAACACGCACAACCTGTATAGGGGCAGGGGGCAGCACTTTTCGCAAGAGAGAACGGAGTTCTGGGCTCATGACAGAAACTTGCGCACCGTCATCAATGAGGGCTCGAACAGCTGTGCCATCCACGAGCACGGTGAGCAAAATACGGTGCGTACGAAGCGCTAGACGAGGATTTGAGATCATTGTCCCTACTGCATCATCACCTCTAGACGCTGCAGCGCCTAGTTTTCCATGGGAGAGCGGTCATATGGACTGGGAGATGAAAAGCGACGGCGTTGGGGTGAACGGGACTGAAGGCGGTGGGGGGAGGGTGACCGATTGAGGCGTGAAGACTTGGTATCAGCGGCTGTGCTTGAAGGGCCGGGACGAGGTGAGAAGGGACGAGAGTCGTCATCGTAGATAGAGGAGGGTGGCAGGCTGGAACCAACAATTTCGGCAATAACGGGCGATATATGGCCGACGCAGGAGCAAGTAAAACATATAGGTCGGTTATTGGATGTGCGCCATTCGTCTGGATTACTTCGAAGCTGGACAACACAGGTAGGTCGGCCAAAATAATGGTTGCGAACGTCGGGGTTATAAGCAAGTCGACCAGTATAAACTGTGCGAACGTCGGTGTCATAAGGAGGTCGACCAGGATAAACTGAGCGAACATCGGTGACAGGGGGCGGGCTGACGGCAGCTACGAAGTTGTCCCAAGGTGGCGAGCTCTTAGCGGACAACGGCCTGAATTAGAGGAACCTCCGGGTGGTGGCCGTCAGCCAAATGTGGCGGAAAGGTAGCGGGAGCGATAGCCTCGAGTTCGCGGCGGATGATACGGGTTAGATTTTCAGTCGACGTTAGCTGGTGTTGGGACGGCAAATTTTGACACTTAGAAGTCGGAGCAGTATTTGGAAGGCGGGCAAATGAGTGGGCGATACGACAGCTTTTGGCGTCTTCAAAACGGCAGCATTCTTTGATGATGGCGTCAACTGTATTGCAGTCTTTGTACACAAGCAGGTTGAATGAATCACCTGCGATTCTCTCCACGATATGACCACCTTTAGCGGACTCCGACATGTTGTGGTCTATTTTGTGGCAAAGGGCGAGGACGTCCTGGATGTAGGCCAAGTATGATTCAGTAGTTGTCTGGAGACGAATCAAGGGGCTTTCCAAAGAGTTCGCGGAGCTTCTCTTTTCAAGTATCCCAACTGGTCAGCTGGTCTTCATGAGTCTCGTACCAGGCGAGCGCAGTGCCCTCGAGGTAAAAAACAATATTCTCTAGCATGAGGGTGGGGTCCCAGCGATTATAGATGCTGACACGTTCGTACTTGCGTATCCATTCGTTCACGTCCGTAGTGCCAGTACCAGTGAATCTGCCAGGATTGCGCGGGTTGGTAAGGATGACCGATGGCAAGGCCCCCGTTGGTATGGGGACAGTATCTTGAGGCATCTTTGGGCAGGAAAGCAGGCGGCCGCTGCGTAGTTCCGTCGTACGGAGGCTGACGCCAGGATCACGGCCGCACCTCCACCAAAATGTTACGTGGAAACGCGATGTATTTACAATATATTTACAGCACAGCTTGAGCTGGCATAGAAGTGGGCAGCAACACGGAATCAACACCACTTCGCCGTCATCAACTTGTCCCTTCCGCGAGGCAAGAGAGGGACACAGTTCGTCGTCGTCATCGCGTAACAATATATTTGAGGTGTATTAAAATATAAGCATACGGTTACTCATTCCACTGTAGTTTTATATTGTTGAGGAGACGTAGAGGAAGGGCAGGGGAAGGCTGTGAGGAAAGGATGATTAAAAGGGAATACATGTGTGAGCGCTGTACCGAGTTTAGCTCAAAGTATGGCATAAAAGCAACTGACTGTCATTCACAGTTGAAATACCGGTCAGAAGGTCACTGTATATTTTGGTACTTTGAAGCACAGCGTCGATACAGATGTCGCAATTCGATTGCCCGACGACACCTGCTAATGGCACCATACCTATAGATGCAGTTGTGCGCAAGAGGCGGTATCTTTTTTTGAAACGGGTCTATATAGGCTGCAGTTTTGCTGTCCGTATTATTTGCCATTGTCTCTACCGCTGCCACTAGTGTTTCTGCCTTGTCATACTCAGTGAAAAGCAGTTCTTCTAGGTCTGTTCTCACATGATGCAGGTTTTGGATTCCGCGAGGAGTAAAACCTTTTTATAACTATTATGAGTGGCATTCTATCCTTTGTTTAAAGTTATTTGTCTTGTCGAGCCAAACAGGATGCTAAAAATGCAAATTGTTGTTTTCCAATATTTTTATTGGTCTCCTAGACATATCCTACCTAAATATTTTATGGATTTCAGACGACCAGAGGGTGGGCGACGACTCCAGTTATTACGACACATCTCTAAGGCTCAGGGTACATTTGTGGCTAAGCTGTTGGTCAACCTTCACTTTAAGAAATTTGCTTATAAGGCGGCAGCATTACTTGGCTAATGAGCGGCGTGCACAGGAAGTGCCCGCAAAGAGCGACACAAAAAAGTTCCGGAGTACCTTGCTAAGTTGTCATAATAATTGTTGCGTCAGCACTTGTCGAGCCGTCAAAGCGGCAAGTGGGACGGCGACATGCAGTTGGCCTAGCGCAGCGAGCGTTATCAGATTAGTAGTCAGGGTGCCGTAAGAGATTGAGAAAGTAGAGGGCCTAGCGCTAGCAGTCGCGTGATGGCGCATTGCGCAAATGTCTCGGCTGATATGTTTACTATGTGTACGCACAACAGTTCTTGTCCTTTTTTTTTCTGCCCTTTCGGCCCTTCAGTGCTTTGCATCTTTTGCACGCGCATCATGGGGCGAGTCTTTTATTCCATTTTATTTAAATTACATTTTATTTGACTGTCCAGCCTTTGTCTGGTGCTTGTCTGTTCGCCTATGTTGCTTACTTTTCCTAGTTTTAAGATGAATGAAATTCTTGCGTCATTCAGTTCAATTTCTTTCTTACTTTGCAGAGCGTCAAATGCCCCGAAAAAAAAGTCTGCTGTGCTGTGAAAGACCCTTCCGGAAAAATAACCTACCATGAAAATCCTACAACAAATAAGGCTTTCTGCAGCAAAAAAGTGAGTTCAGTGAAGCAGTTGCAGTTTCATGAAGTGTAAATATTATTGGTTCGGTTCTAATATTGGCACGACAAATGGAAAAGTGTCCAGGCAGTATACGTGCTCTTTGCCGTTTTTTGTGCGCCAGTGAACTTGATTCGCGCTTGTAAATCAAGCTACTGTGCCTGTATACATATTTGATATGCCTTCTCCCACATCGTCACCCATAATGATCTTCTTTCTTCTCTCCTTCGCCTTCAACAGTGCAGAGTAGCACGCCAAATCTGAATTATCCCGGCCAACCTCTCTGCCGTTTCCTTTCAATAAATCCATCTATGGCTAGGTTTTGTGCAGTAAGAAAGCCTTCAGCACATGTAGCAGCTTTTTTTTCTTATAAACTCAATTATGTTGCTTGTAGCCTAATAGACCACCTATCGAAAATTGATCCGTAAGGCTTTTGCGAACATTCCGCATCTACCACCAATTCTCAGCCGTCACTAACGAGAACCTTTTAGTTAATGGGGATGTTTAATCGTCTAATTAAGAGAAACCTAGAGAATCCCAAGGATATTCTGCGTCCTAGTCGCAGCACATTTCTACCTTATAACGTCTCCTGCGCTCACAACAATTATATTTAACAGCCATTTAAAATCAATTGTAGTACAGTAACTCTAATGTTTTCGTAGAATTTGACTACTCACTCAAAGTTATACGGCAAACCTGGACAAGGAACGCAACAAGAACATTTTGTTTAGATTTTCTGAGCTTGGTGGTATCTACGGTGATCATTTGGCTTTATCTGAAAGTGCTGAGAGCTGCCGTATTCCAATCAACAGAAGATGTCAAACATCAATGCTGCGAAGAAGAAAAGCCTGCGTTTTCTACTCCTTTTAGGTATGGCGTAGGTTTTTCACAAACAATTGGTGTAGACCACGAAGAGTATGGATAAATAAATATCAATATTTCAATTATCCTCTAATTACAAGACACAGAAGAAGAAAGTCCAGTAGCGACAGAGGGATGCATACGCCATAAGTATTTAACAACTTCACTTTGTCTACTATGGCCGCATGCCTTATCTTGTGGAAAAATAATATCATTCATATATGTTTCCAAATTTATCCCTCCTGGGATATCCACTTATGACTTTGCTGCAGATACTGCGATATCTGACCAGGCCTCTGCTTCACTGCACTCAAGCGCTTGCACTGCGCTAGTACAGCTAGTAAGGACAGCTTAAGTTTACTACATCATGTCATATACCTGCGTGCAACAACGCGATAGCTCTAAAGGCCCCAACCTTTAAAGAATCCGCTGTTGGCGTTATCGCCTGTATGAGTGAATTACTGCGAGCGCATTTAAGCTCCATCTTTAGAGAGACAACGCGACAGCCTGAAGGTATCCGCTTTACCGGCTTCCCTTTGTCGACTTCCCAACGGATCCTCGTTGGCGCACAAGCACTAATTGCTACCCACTTTATGAAATTGTGTCTAAAGTGTCACGCACGCACTCTGTATCATCAAGTCTTAAGCTTGAAAGACCACCCGACAGAGCTTAAGGCGGACAAGTATGCACTCTTCAGGGCGAAATTGCCTCGGATTCGACCACGCATTGAAGCAAAGTCGCCGACTTTGCCAAGCCCCGCTTTAGGTTCGCTTTGTGCGTGCGCTGCTTTGCTTTGACGAGTGGCCGCCTCGGATTCAATGGCGCTTTGAAGGCAGCATGCTTGTTCGAACTACGATTGGGTGATCCTGTACCTCTTTAGCCTAGGCAGCTTGCCCAACCCGCGATCGAAAGGTTCCAAAGGGTTGGATTCTGCTCTAACCCTTCAATATCCCAAATGCGAAACCCGAGTTGACAGCGCCTGCTTTCGCGGACTCGTGATGTGGTCACGCAATGTCACACAGCCAGTAAAGGCGCATGTCAACTGCGCAGAGTCACGTGCGCACTTCATAATACTTTGGACATCGAAGTGTGCTAAGACCGGCGAGATGGCGGACTTAGAGATGAGTGCGGCGAAGACTCTTGCTTGGCTGGGTCTTCAAGAGAAAGTCACATCTTTTTCGAGATCTGAAAGTGACGAGCTTAGAGATGAGTGCAGAAAAGGCTTTCGCTTGGCTTTGTTCCCAGAAGAAAATCGCGTTCATTTTGAGATCTGTGAACGGATGTGCGATGTCAGCGACGCCTCGCAAAAATCTCCCAAAGTCTGAGCCCAGCCCCACGAAGCTTTGAAAGTTGCAGCAGGAACAGCGCTGCGGGTTATCCACGGCTCGAAGTTTGGCTGGGTCAGGATGAGCACCATTTTAATCGAAGACGCATGGCCCAAGGTTGTATGCTGACGACACGGAAAACGGAACTTAGAGGCATTAGAGAGAAGAGGAACTTAGAGAACGAGAGCAGTGCACGTGTATTTTTGCTTATGCCAAATTAACTTGCTGCTATGTTGTCCGTGACGAAATCTATCGAACCGAAATCTTCACTACACCACTTCGGACCAAGGACAGCGGCGGCTCGAGTTTGACATTCAGTAAGACAGAGCACACTCGCCGCGAGCACTCTCCGTGCCGCGGCAGCTGGAACCGCCGCGAACTCTTGCTGTCAGTCTGGGTTTCTTCTTCGCACTGGCGTTTGACGGAGCAGAGCAATTAATAGAGCAAAACCCCATGGCGGTCGAAGCCATGGGCTCTTGCTCTACGGTTCCGTCGACCAGCGGCAACAAACCTCTGCTACAAGAACGACGGACCAGAAATCGTCAGCTATCTTCTCACGTGACTCTACGTCACGGCTTGCATGAACCGAGTGAGCAAGAGCATGCGACGCGGCCACCCTGACCGCAGCTTTTCTTCTTTTTTCTTGGGGTAGAAAAAACAGCGCTAGCGTCGAGTCACGTACATAATAATGTTAAACCGCAAACAAAAAGTCAACCACGCACAGACAGAGCAACGACACACAGCACAAGCGCTGACTACCAACTGCTTTATTGACGAAAGGTGACTCCTTATCTACAGTGCAAACAGCATGAAAAGGATGGGAAAAAGAAATTAACATAACAGAGATTGATAACAGAACCGACAAGGCAGTACGCATGCTCAGGCAAGAAGGAGAATAGCATTCAGATGAAAATTCTTATTCTTCTGTGTAGTTGTTGTTTTTTTGCGATCTAACTTTATAATGTACAATATGCACCAATTTGCCCCGAAAGAAACTTTAACGTAGAATCCCGTGGGAGCAGTCAGGCTCCTCCCGAACAAGCTTACCGGCGTCCGCGACCTCTTTCTGTTTGCACATCTCGGCGCTCCATTCGTCATGCGGTTTTTCCCGCCGCCGCCGCGACTGAGAAGAGAGGAGACCGGCTGTGAGAATGAGGCCTGAATCGTCGCGCGCTTGACCGGGGTTCAAAGGGGAGCGCCCCGCTCGCCTAGGCAGTAGGGTGTCTCTATGTCAGCGCTGTGAACCAGGCTCTAACATCGAGGCACCCTGCTAGGCAGTACCCGTTTCGCCATGGATCCGAACGAAGCAGAGTTATCTCGGCACGTTACGTAGAAACCCTGCAACGCCGTCAGCAAGCGACGTGTTTTCGCCTTTTTTTTAACTACGTTTATAATAGTTAAACCATCAGCACTTTTTACTCACGAGACCCCCAAAGCAAAAATAAAATCAAAAACTAAATTTTCTAGAGTGAACTTCAGTGCGCCTTTAAGCAAATATCAGGAGCCTATTAAAACTGAGCAAAATATAATGCATGTATTTTCCTTAGCAGTCAGGAGCAAACTGCAGCATCATAAAACATTATATAGTTATTAGCGTTGCTCAGCTACAAATCTCTAATTACAACAAGCTGTGTATATCGTTAACGTTTTTAAAATGAATTAATGCAGCTTTGTTCACCTTGATTAACGTATTTTCTGGCATCCGCTAGCACTCGTCATTTTGCCGAAAATGCTTGTATATTAAAGAGACGCTTAAACGTTTCATGTTATATTATAATAGTGGCAAATCTGTAATGTCATTTTTGTGAGCATTCAAGGTAAATTTAAAAGTTCTGGAAGGAGAGTGTAATTTACGATAAATTTACGCGATGTTAATGGGGCCGTTTCAGTAGAAAATCTGTCGCTGTACCTCAATTTCGACTCCGGGGTTGTCGAATGTGTTTTGAACCAATTTAATTAACAAATGTTATACAATGTAGGCAAGTGTGAGGCGTGATTGGCGGGTAATACGAAAGCCATCACTGATTAATCGCGACTAAGTAAATGTTGGATGTGGCTCAGCTCTGGTTAACCCTAGTTGAATTGCGAAAGCAACGGCTATATGGCTACGCTTGTGGCCAAATTAAGAATCGGATGCGTAAGTTAACTCACCGGTGTTAGGTCATTTTTATGCTACACCCGGTCGCACACAGCACACACACTTCCAATGGGGTTGTTCGTGAAGCGCTGGTGAAACTCTCGCGTGGCCGACTCGTGCTCGTCCACTCTTTGTGCAAGGTCTGCGCACCGCCCACCTTCGACGTCTCCAGGTTCAACGATTAAACTTCTTTTGTCGAGACGTGCACCGCGCTCTTCATCCGTGTTTTTTGCATGCCTTCTCCTGAGGGTTTCGTTGCGCCTGCCATTTGTGGGCTACGGCATGTACGAGTGTGGAGCGAAAGCTTTGGCTGCGGGCTACCGAGCGTTACATCGAACACAACCATCGTTCCTTTGAACGAATCAAATTTCACCGACGTTTTAGATGGTGGTGATAAAGGCGTTTATTGCATCTAAACATGGGAGGGGGGGCACTTAAGCTCATTTTTAAGGCTGTGACACGATAGCGTAGACTACCAGCCCAGCCCACATATAAAGCCCGATTTAACCAAGCCGCATGAACGTACCTTAGTAGCCTATATGGGTAACGTGAACACCGAGGTCATGGCAGTCTGATTGTGATGTAACCGTGTTATGTGAAAAGAGAGACCCCAAGTTGACTGCTTTTGCCATTTGCGGCTCCGGCAAACGAGCATACGCGACGAGCCGAGCTGGCTGGCGTAGTGTTGCTTTCGCAAGAAAAAGAATATATAAAACTTTGTAATTAAAAGTAGAAAAATTCCAAAGAAACAGACTGAAACAAAATGAAGAGCAAACTAAAAGCACTCAATCACTACGTCGTAGTTCATCCTAACTAGAACTGCAAGTCAAGCAAAAGAACACACACTGTCGCCTCTACTGTTGAGGCGAAGGTTGTGTCCGAAGTTTTATTAAACTGCCCTTCGCCTATACTGTTGAGGCGAAGGTTGTCTCCGAAGTTTTATTAAACTACCCTTCGCCTCTACTGTTGAGGCGAAGGTTGTGTCCGAAATTTTATTAAACTGCCCTTCGCCTCTACTGTTAAGGCGAAGGTTGTGTTCGAAATTTTATTAAACTGCCCTTCGCCTCTCCTGTTGAGGCGAAGGTTGTGTCCGAAGTTTTATTAAACTGCCCTTCGCCTCT